>PITA01020307.1:0-35107 GCA_004023965.1 Spilogale gracilis
GTTCTGCAAGAGAACTTTGTCTCTTATCCTTCATTATTCATTTATCCAATTATTTATTTATATGAGGATGAACTTATAAATATTTATTTTATACTTTAGGTTATAATCCAATACCACACTATTTACCTTGCTGCTCAATTTTTCCAGCTTTGTCTGTTGAGAGCTTTCTGTTGGCTCTTATGTCACTCTGACAAACACCCATTGATATGGAGTTGTTCTTGTTTTTATTTTTTGATTTTTGAGGTTTTCTGTTTTTTAATTTTTTAATTTTTCTTATTTTTTGACTTTTTACATTTTGGCCCTATAATAAACTCCAGGCACATCTAATATATGCCCTGCCCTGGTTCAAGAACTAACGATTTACCCAAAGAACTCTGGTTCTTTTCACTAAGGAATGCTATTAGAAACGAATATTTAGATATGAGGTATGCTCTGTTCTTTTTCAAAATTATCTTATTTGTTTTTTGGGGGTTTTTTGGGTTTTTTTGTTTTGTTTTGTTTTGTTTTTTAGATTCTTTGCATCTGTGTAGAAAAACCCACTTGTAATTTGGTTGGGATCAGACCAAATACCACCTAGGTTTTAGCTTGAGTACTGGATAAATGCTTGTACCTTTTACTCAAAGTGGAAAATCTATAAGATAATTAGATGGGAATGAGGCAATCAAAAATTCTATTTTGGACATTTTAAATTTGACATTCAAATATTCTTATCAGGTCTCCACATACCCTTCCAAATGGCAGGACCAGAAGACTATTACTTTTTTTTTTTAAAGATTTATTTATTTGAGAGAGAGTGTGAGAGAGCATACACAAGCAGGAGGAGAGGCAGAGGGAGAGAGAGAGAGAGAGAAAGGCAGAGGGGAAACAGACTCCCCGCTGAGTGCAGAGCCTGACAGAGGGCTGGATCTCATAACCCTGAGATCATGACCTGAGCTAAAACCAAGAGTCAGTCTCTTAACTGACTCAACCACCCAGGTGGTGGTTGTTTTTGTTTTTATTTTTTTATTTTTTTATTTTTGAGGTTTTCACCCCTCAAGACCAGATGATCATTACTGCTAGTTGTGAGATAACAAGGGCAACATGAGTACAGATTAATTAATTAAACAATGGTTTAAAGTCTTGGGTGGCAACATCCAAATTCATTAGTTTATTCATCAATGATCTGTGTGCTTCTTGGTTTAAAAAACTTGTAAATTTTTAATTGCAGCTATTTCCACATGGCTGGATAGAATCTTGGAAGAGGGGACAGACTCTAACAATTCCTAAGCACCTATCATATTTTAGATGTTGTTCAGGTCTTTTGCATATATGTCGAGACTAACAACAACCTAAAAAATGGTTATTATTCTTCTCAACTGGCAAATGTAAAGACTGAATTTTGAGAGAATGGATAATTTCTCAAAGTCATGTAGCAGGAAAAGTGGTGCTGAAATTTAATTCATTACCCATGGAATTAGGTTTAAAAATTATCCTTTATTTATTTGAAATTCAGACATAACTAAGCATCCTGCATTTTTATGTGTTAAATCTGGCAATCTTAATCTAGGAGCATCTGGCTTTAAAGGCTGTGTTTTCTCTGCACCACAGTGTAAACACCCTACATCAGAAGACACGTGAGAATCTGGGAAATATTCTCCTGTATATTCTTGTAATTAAATTTACTTTAGTTCTATATACACATATACACATGAAAGTGGTCTATAGTCCACGCTGGAAAAGGTATAATATAGGTCTGAAGATAGAAAGAACATTTTTGGTTTGAGGTTTTTTTGGGGCTTGGGTTTTTGTTTTTGTTAGACAGCTACATAAGCCTTAAATAAAATTAACCTTTTGCTTCAATCAACTGTCATCAAATTGGAAGTTTTTCCAACTCAATAATTCTATTACATGTTTAAACTGTCTTGTTGCACTTTAAAAAAATCAATCTAAAATATCTGGGGAAAAAACTCCCACAATGTCTTGTTATATTTGATGTTCTCAAGTTCTAATTAAAAATACCAGAGAATAGGACTGCTGAAGGGACTGTTCCCTCTGGAGGAACAGTACCCTCTCAGTACACCAGAAGAATTAATTGGTGCCCTTGCAATTACCTCTCAAGGTAAATTTAAAGTCTTCATTAGGAGCTTCAAGGTTTTATGTCATCTTTTCCCCTTTTGCCCTTATAACTTTAAAAATTATGATTCTTCTATCTAACATGTCCCCTGTTCTCTATTTCAATATCTAAGTATACTCTTATTTCCTACATTGATATGTTTATGTGCCTCCTAACTTTTGTAAATAGGAGAAATGATGTAAGTTTTAAAAATTGACATAAATATTTTATAACCTTGGAGTATGAACAAAAATTTTAAACAAGATAATAATGTCTAAAAAAATAACTATGAAGGAGAAGATTGATAGATTTACTAGACAAAAATACAGAATTTCTGTATAATTAAAAACACAGTAACAAAATTAAGTCAAAAGCCAAATAGATAAAAAAAAAAGGCATATGATAGCCAATAGTTCATTGGTTAATTTACTCAAACTATTCATTGACTATTCTTTAGTTCTATATTTTAAAAAACATACAGAATGGTATTATATTTGTCAACATATTCAAAACTTTCTGTTCTTTTCATTGTTACTTGGATTCAAATCATTCCATCAGGATATATTATCTCTTGTTATTGAGTTATGGCCTTTACTAGCTATTTCAGTAAGTGTCATGGATGGTAAATTCTCTTCATCTTTCTATATCTGCATTTCAATTTTACTCTGGAATGATACCCAACTGAGTAAAGATTCTAAGGTTCAAGCTAATTGTCCCTCAGATGGATTCAGTCTTTTCTAAGATCTATTGATTTTTTTTTCTTCAGTTTTTGATGTTCTGCAGTTTCACTAGATGTCATTATATATGTGTCAATACTGATCAAAATATTTTTGGGGGGTCGGGGCTTAGAAAAGCATTTTTTAGTGCCCTGGCTTAGACTGGACTTTTAAATAACTCTCTTTATAGAAGAATTCCAATTTCAGTAGCAGCAGCTCAGTGGCCTGGGGCACACTTAGAGACTGTTTCACAAGAGGAGAATGTAGCCAAGACAGAAAGAAAACCCATAGTGAATTGTATGGAATTACCACCTGCCAGAAAGATCATAGGAGACAAAAATGTTTCCAGTACCTTACTAGTCCCCTGTCCTTGAATCAGGTGTCTTAAGGCCAGAGATTGCACAACAACTTGGGGGAGGTTGGGGGCATGGTGGGAGCTTTGGGCTGGGATTATCCTGCTGCCTTTCATCAGAGTCAGCTGCTGACTTCCTCCACTCCCAGTATTGCAGGACTTAACCCAAGAATTATGCTATTTTAGGGGAACCTGTACTTATAGTCCTGGTTAAGCTTTCTAGTGGCCAAGGAGGTAAGTGGGAGAGATTAGAACTAGAAGAAGATGAGCATCCTGGGGAAGGAGTAACGACTAATTCAAAAAAGGTGAGAATTTTCACAGTGCCAAATTTACCCAGATGTGCTGGGAGAGATGAGAATAACAGAGTTTAAGGGGATATCCTTCTGAAGGGAGGAGGTATACAGATGAGCCTAATATTCTGGGAATGTCACATTTAGTAAAGGGAGATTATAGCAAGAAAAATATTTTAATATGCCAAACCATTGCACTGTTAATCATTAGCAGAGTTTAGTTCTTGCTCTTTTCAAGCCCCAGTGATTAAAAAGCCAGGCTTAGGTGATGCCATCAGAGTTGCTTTTATAAACTACAGAGTAGGGAGAAATAAGGATGTCATGTAAATTAAGTTTCTCTAAAACAGGAAGGAGGAAATTTCTCCTTGTGTATGGAGGAGAAGGATGGATTGGGAAAGGAAGGGCAGGAGGTGAAGAAGAAAGGCAGGGAATCATATTCAAATGTCTGTCCCTTCAGAATACAGCTGAGGAGAATTTCCAAAGCAGAGATCTAAGTGTCATCTTGCCCTTGGGACTTTGGGCCAAGAAGACCTCTAGTGTGCCATGGACTAAGCAAAATGACAAAAATTACGAGTTTTTAGGCAGAGAGAGGGCTGAGTTCAGGCCTCAGTTTCCTGAGGATATGTGGAGCTTGCAGAAGATGCCCCGTTTCCCACATGGCCATTCGAGGTGAAGTGAGAGTGCCCAGAGGACTAGAGGCCCAAAGAGACAAATCCAGACAAGAAGCAAGCAGGAGCCAGGACCCTGAAGGGAGGGCAGAGTCCCCAGGAGATCGATAGGGGATGTCAGCTGCTTGGAGGCCAGAAGGGAAGAAGTAACATTAGGGAGGGTGGTAGGGAGGCTGTAGTAGGCACGGATTTCTGACATTTGGGCTCTTGCTGACCTGGGAGAGACTGCCCCTCCCAGGGTTAGCCAGGTGCTAGAGATACTAAAGGGCTTGATTGGCCTGCAGGTTGAGTACCCACACCAGCCAGTGCCATATCCAGGCCTCCACCATCTCCCTTATGGAGCTCTCACATCCGGGTCACCATCCCTGACCCGAATCACCCTGGGGCTGGGCACCAAAGGCCAAGGGACAGTTCCTAGCACCCAGAGCCTGTTGAAATCACCCAAACTAATCAGTCCTAAGCCAGCTTACCCTGCCCATTTCTTCATGTAGAAACCACAATCAAGCCTCCAGGGGCCTCTTTTCCCTTGTTCCCTGTGCCTTCAGCCTGAGCCAGGTGCTGCCCCAAGAGGCTCCCTGTGTGGTGTAGAGTGCCCCGTCCTCTTGGGAATGGTGAGTAACAATCTTTTCCATGACAATTATCTCCTGATCTGTAGGTCTCAGCCTAAATAATAATAAAACTTACATTTTAAAACAGAAGCAATACCCAAAAACCAGCAGAATAAGACAGCACATCCTTAGGCAGCCTGCGGCACACCCCCCTCCTCCTAGCTGGCATTAGTCTCATGCAGCATTCTGAAAACATTTGGGGGACGATTGAGGGGTAAAAAGACTCCTTGAAGAGGAATGGTCTGATTTTTGAGTTGGCATAATACTGATCTAAAAATGAGTTCTTAAGCTAGAAGTTTATCTGTATTTAATTGGAAATGTTTCACCTTCCCTGACCCCACAGCAAACTCCCATGGACCAGTTGGTGGGCATATGGGTTCAACAGAAAAGGGAAGTCAGTTGGAAAATATAACCTGATAGTCTTGCATAGCTGAGTCGAATTTTCCACCCTAATCTAGGATTCCAGTCTTTAATAATTTTTAAAAGAAAGAAATTCTGTCCCTTGGGATTAATATGTAACTCTAAAATAACACATATATGCTGCAGATAATTTGGAATATTCACAATTCAAGCCAAAGAAGAACATTGTATTTACTCTCCCATTGTTTTTGGAATGTGCTTCTGCATGTATTCATTTAGTGAGCAGTGTTGTGCATAACATTCTAACATGGTTTTCATTAAACAATATTTAAATTCATTAAACAATTCAAGACCATTAAGTGGTCTTACTATTCATTGCTTCATTTATGTAATCAGTCCCCTGCTGTTACTTATTTAAGTTGTTTCTACTATTTCCTCTTCTAAATAATACACTAATGGGTAGCAAAATATGCTAAATGTTGTGTGCACCTTTATCATTTCTAATTAGGTAAATTAATAAATTAACAGAAATGGAGATAAATTAATTGAAACTAAACAATAGGAGTCCCTCCAAGACCTTTTGATCTTATGCACATTTTCATGACTTTTTATTTATATTACCACATTTTTTTCAGCTGTACTAATTTGTATACCTACCACCAACAGTGTATGAGAATTCCATTTCTCCCTTCTTTAGTAAACGTAAGATTTATTTATTAAATGTTTATAAAATCTTTGCCAGCAGAAAAAAAATGGCATCTTTAAAAAAAAAATCTCATAATCACTGGGAACGAACATTTCTCATCTATCTGTAGGCTAACCTTTTATTTAAGTTGTGTATTCGGATACATTCTCACCTTTCTCAGAATGTTTACCTCTTTCCTACTGATTTCTGAAAGTTCTCTCTATACTAAATATTATTAAACCTTGCTTATTATAGATGTCACAATATTTCTACTGGTTTAGCATCACCTTCTAATTTTGTGTTTAGAGGCTTTCTTTCATTTTTTATAAATAAATATGATACATATTTAGAGATGAAGTACTGTGATGAGCTTATCCCTAGCAAATTTCCCTTTAGTTTGCCACTGTTCACAGAACGTCGAAAATATGCCCTTACTGGCAGGGAGTAATGATTGTACTAAATTAAGGAAACAAGTTTAAACAAAGATATGCTTACTCACACTCAGCCTACCCGAAGCTGCTGTCCTCTCAGCCTACAATCTTCACATGAGCTTCAGGGAATCTCAATGACTTAAAATGCCCTGGTCTGTGGAGGACAGTAAATAAAATAATAACCACAAGGTCTAGGGTTTTATAGTTTTTCACATTCTTCACAGGGAGAATCTCATTAAACTCTGGATGCTTGTGAATTTTGTTTCATTTTACAGATGCGGAAATGAGCTTTGTGGCTTGCCCGATGACATTTAGGTAGTGAGTGGGAAGGTATGACCCGTAGACACATGTACTTCTTTCCCCACCTTGAATTCCATGCTTTGTTTTTACAGGACTACTTTCCCAATGTTAAAAGATGGTTTAAGTATAGGCTGTAGGTTGAGACAAGTAATGAGAAGTAAAAGTATCATCTCTGGGAAAATATGTGAAATGTGAAATTTGAACATAGTTTGGGCTCTTATAAGTTAAATGTTATTGTCAAGCCATATGCTTGAACTTAAAAGTAATTTGAAACAGCCAAAAAAAAAAAAAATATGGACACTCATCTTTCTCGTCATAGAAGCCAAGCCCTGTGGACGGTCCAAGTTTATGATTCTTTAGAATGCTCTTGGGATAAGAATGAGGTCACTGGCATGTTGGGGTGTGCTTGACTGTGAGGGGACCAGGTGTTGGAACATATTAAAAGGCCTAGATATATGGTTGTTAAATGTGTACCTTATACAGGCTGAGGGAAGATACCTGAGTCATCACCCCTACCCCTGAGCACACACTCAGTTTCACTGTGTGTCCTAACCCTCCCTTAGATTTCTTCTTAACACTTATCATCTCTCATATATTATGTATTTATTTGGTTACTCATCTATGTCCACACACTAGAATGAAAGTTCCATGAGAGTTAGGACTTGATTTCAATCATTACATTATAGTCAGCCCCTAAAACAATATCTGCAACTCAGCGGCACCAAATAGTTGGACAGAAGTCATACTTGAGGTCTGAGTGACACTGGATTTTCAGGTGGACCACATGAGACCTCAGATCCTCTCCTCATTTCTGGAATGTAGCTTCTCTTCACCATACTCCCACTGCCAGCCAATCTCAGGGTACTCAAATATTTTCCCAATTTGGAAATTTTCTTGAAAATTAATATTCAAATGATAATATACTAATGTGACTGTAAAGTACAACTAAATTTGTTAAATTTTAAAATATATTTCTCTTTTACTGTCATATTGACCCTATAAAATAATATATTTTGAACAGCTACAATAGAACTTATGCACACATATCATATAGTTGCTTTTGAGTAACTAAAACTCCAAGTGACAGTTACTTACAGAAGAGATAAGCTTCTTTCTCTTACATAGAAGCCTGAAGGCAAGCAATCTAGGACCTGTACTTAAATTTTTTAAGTTCCTGGACTCTATCTTGTTATTGTACTACTTACATGGCCTACAATCCCAAAGCCACCTCATGGACCAAAATAGCAACTTTAGGTCCAGCAATTCTGTAGAATTCCAGCCTATAGAAAGGCAAAAGGGACAAAGAAGAAAGGACAAAGGGTGCTTGATGATCCCATTAATAACTATTCAAGGGTGCTGAACACTTCCACTTAATCTCCATTCATCAGAACTAAGTGACATGGCCTCATCTTGCTTGGAAGCAAGGACATGTACCTTTATTCTATGTGGCGATGTATCCATCTGGGACTCTCCTACCATGTAAAAAGGAAAAATGGATATAAAGGACAACGACTAGTTTTTATGGAGATATCTAATTGAGTGTTTTCCTATTCAAAACAATTATCCCAGAGGCTAAGTACTTATTTTAATAGCGCTGTCAGAGCCACCAGTTTTGAACTGCCTTCAGAGCCTACAACACATTTTTAGACATTTCCTCAAAAGTGTCAAGTATTCTGTCTTAAAGAGTAAATATGGGGTGCCTGGGTAGCTCAGTCAGTTAAGCTTCTGCCTTCGGCTGAAGTCATGATCTCAGGGTCCTGGGATGGAGTCCTGCATCGGGCTCCCTGCTCAACTGGGAGTCTCTTAGTCTGTTTCTTCCTCTCCCTGCCCCCTGCTCATGTTCGTTCTCTCTCTCTCTCTCTCTCTCTCTCTCTCTCTCTCTCTTTCTCTCTCCCCCCCGCCTCTCTCTCAAATAAATAATAAAAGAGTAAATATTTTTTGAAATGTCAGAAAGTCATCTCAGATGAAATTTCATGGGTAAGATATATGACAAAATTAGTAATATCATTTGAGGTCAAAAATTACTTAGGACTTCAAACTCCTAAGCCCAGTGTGTCTATTAAAATGATTTTCAGGGGTGCCTGGGTGGTTCAGTCATTAAGCGTCTGTCTTCAGCTCAGGTCATGAGCTCGGAGTCCTGGGATCAAGCTCGTCATCGGGCTCCCTGCTCGGCAGGAAGTCTGCTTCTTCTCTCCCTCTCACTCCCCCTGCTTGTGTTCCCTCTCTGGCTGTGTTTCTCTCTGTCAAATTTTTAAAAATCTTAAAAAAAAATAAAAAATAGAATGATTTTCAAAAAGGTAGGATTTGATTGAAATATCTGCAAATGATATATAAGCTAGAAATTCTGTTAAATTACATCATACTAACAGTTTTAAAGGAGAAATATATGATCCTTTCAAGTGGTCCAAACCTCATTTGACAAGATTCAAAGTCAATTTTTCATAAATATCTTTGGCAAAATAAAAATAGATACTTAAAATATAATAATAGTTATTAATGTATCTCTCAACCCAAAAGTCAGCATCAATCAGCATCAATAAGCTTAATGGTGAAGCACTAGAAAAGCATTACAATTAAAGGCACAAACAAGACCAGAATGCCCATTAATACCTCCATTATGTATATCTATTATGTATATTGTTCTAGAAATATTAGCAAAAGCAAATGTACAAAAAAAGGAATGAGGTATAAACATTGAGCAAGAAGAAAAAATTACTAATATAGAGAGAGATCATCATTGCATACAACCTATAGGTAGAGCCTATTACTTTCCCACTTTACACATGAGGAAACAGACACGGAGTGGATAAATATTTGACCCAGATCTCAAAACTACTTCATGGCAGTGATGGAGTCTGAATTGAGGCAGTTTCCAGATTTTGTACTTTAAATCATTGTACTATATTACGGAATACAGAGTAAACCCATTTCTTCCCCTTTCTTCCAAACACACACACGTACACACACACACACACACACACACACACACATTTTAGAAAAATATACAAGAGGCAAATAACACTGGATGACTTGGTAAGAATGACAGGAGTGGGAGTAAAAGGAAAGATTTGCTTTTATTTTATAGATTTTTGTACTGTGTGATTTTTTTCTAACCATGTGGTTATTTTATTTCTGCTTTAATATAAACAGAAATACAAGAAAAACATGTGAAAAGACCCTGAGGTAGAAAAGAGCATTCTTTGAGAAACAAAAAGAAGGTTTCATGATTAATGTATGGAGTTGGATCCAGAAGAGAAATAATGATGAGTGTGGAGAGGAAAGCTAGTTTTTGTAGGCCATTTGAAATATATTTTGGAACTTGTCCTGGAAGTAATGGGAAATCATTTAGAATTTTAAGCCTGAGAGTAACATAATCAGATCAATGTCTTTTGTTTGTTTGCTTGTTTTTAAGGATCATTGGTTCAACGGAGTGAATAATAGATTGGAGAAAAGCAAAAGTAGAAGCTAGGGACTATTTACAAGTGAATTAGAGTAGTACAGAAAGATGATGATGGGGACTTAGACTTTGACAATGAAAAAAGTAAGCAGATGGACTGATTGCTGAGGGATCAAGTAGGCAAGATCAATGGGACTGGGTGATTGATAGAATGGGGAGAGACAGAGAAGACGTAAGAATGACTTATCCAAGTGCTTTGGCTTGCATATTTTGTGTGCAGTGGTACCATTCACTAATAAAGAGGAGGAAACTGTGTGTGGTGGGGTGGGGGCAGGGGAGGTAGTTCAATTTGGAATATGTAAAGTTAGAGACCGCAGTTAGAAATCCAAGTAAAGATGCAGAACAGGCAAATGGATGTATGGCTTTGGTGGTCAGATGAAAGATTTCTGTTGGATACACAATGGTCCCAAGGGAGTAGACAAAGACATACAGGGAGAAAGGGACTCCTGAGCAGAGGCTCTGAGATGGAGACCAGCTCTGTGAAAGGACTCAGTAAATAACTGTTGAATAAATGAATAGAGCAGCCAGGAGATAGAGAAAGGGTACCGTGAAGAAAGGGAAGAAAAGTCAGATATATACATAAAAGAAAGGGGAAAAACAGTAGTCAATTCAGTCACACAAGTTTGAGGAATAAATTTTATGAATATAAATTGATAAAATGATTTATTTTAAAAGAATTCCAAGATTTACCTTTTGTTTACTAGAGATCTGATATGATATCCAATATCTTTTCCAAGTACAATATTGCACCAATTAAAATACTCTTTATGATATTGTTGGGATAATGTAAATTACAGAATCAAAGAAAAATTTCATTTGGTCAATGTGCTCTCTTTGAAAATATAGAGTAAGATATGATTCTGGCAATCTCTCACATACTCAAAACATTCATATAATCACATTATCTACTTTTCAAAGCAAACTGATAAAAGAATTTTTTTTTAAGATTTTTATTTATTGGACAGAGAGAAACACAGCTAGAGAGGGAACACAAGCAGGGGGAATGAGAAAGGGAGAAGCAGGCTTCCCGCCGAGCAGGGAGCCTGATGTGGGACTCGATCCCGGGTCTCTGGGATCATGACCTGAGCCAAAGGCAGTCGCCCAACCAACTGAGCCACCCAGGTGCCCCTGATAAAAGAATTTTTATTTTATTTTATTTTTATTTTTTAAAAGATTTTATTCATTTATTTGACAGGGAAAAATACAGCCAGAGAGGGAATACAAGCAGAGGGAGTGAGAGAGGGAGAAGCAGGCTTCCCGCCGAGCAGGGAGCCAGATGTAGGGCTCACTCCCAGGACTCCAGGATCATGACCTGAGCTGAAGGCAGAGGCTTAACCCACTGAGCCACCCAGGCACCTCTGATAAAAGAATTTTTAATTGAATGTCAAATATAACAGATGTAATTAAGAAAGAATAATATTATTTTAAGTAGGTCAAAAATGTGATTTATAAATGTGTTAGAGTAGAATCCCACGAGGTATCTCAGAAATAATGAATCATATAATTAATTTTGTGATATTTTCATACTTAATTTCATTTTCTTAGTATTTCTAAACTGTTTCCCACTCAAATAGCAATTTTTTAAATATGGGGAATACCAAGGTAATTTAACTGGCAGTTCCTGCCCTCAGGAAGCCTGCATTATTGTTAGGGAGGGTAATGATAAAAACAATCCTTGGGGCACCTGGGTGACTCAGTTGGGTAAGCGACTGCCTTCGGCTCAGGTCATGGTCCCAGAGTCCCCGGATGGAGCCCTCCCTGCATTGGGCTCCTTGCTCAGCGGGAAGCCAGCTTCTCCTTCTCTCGCTCCCCTGCTTGTGTTCCCTCTCTAGCTGTGTTTCTCTCTGTCAAATAAATAAATAAAATCTTTAAAAAAACAAAACCGAAAACAAAACCATAATCAATTGAGGGGCACTTGTGTGGCTCAATCAGTAAAGCATCCAACTTCTGCTCAGGTTAGAATCCCGGGGTTCTGGGATTGAACCCCACATCAGGCTCCCTGTTCAGTGGAGAGTCTGCTTCTCCCTCTCCCTCTGACCCACCCCTTATGTTATTTCTCAAATAAAGAAATAAAATCTTTAAAGGAAATCACTTGTTTGCAATAATATAAGTATGTGCAAGTTATGAGGAATGCCTATCAGAGAAATATCTGGGAGGTTATAGGAATTGAACTTTAAGGGCTGAGTAGGAGGCAGGCAGAGGAAATACAAAAACAGGCATAGTAGGCAGAAG
Source organism: Spilogale gracilis (assembly GCA_004023965.1). Taxonomy (NCBI): domain Eukaryota; kingdom Metazoa; phylum Chordata; class Mammalia; order Carnivora; family Mephitidae; genus Spilogale; species Spilogale gracilis. Next base: position 12,192 of record PITA01020307.1, read on the forward strand.
GAAGATATTTGATCAGAGAAGCAAAGGAAATGTTTAATGCATTCAGCAAAAACAAAAGCTGTTTGCATTATTGCAGGGTGACATATAGGACTAAAAGTGAAAAGACTTGACACTGGATTGCCACGTATGGGTCTCAGACTTATGGAGACTATAGAAAGAAAGTTGGATTTTAACCTGGAGAAGAATAGAACCTTTGTAGGATTTAGTACGGGTGGATAATGGTTATGCACACATGCACTCACACACACACACACACACACACACACTTTACTTTTTACCTCCTCATTTATATAAAATGAAGTCTCTGTGCCGAAAATAGATTTGGAGAGGATAGAATTTAAAGTCAGACAGAGAAGAAAAGGGATCAAAATAGTAATTTAGGAGAATAATTTAGAAAAGGAAAATAGAAGTGAGGATAGAAAGGAAGGAATACATTTGTAGTGGGCATTATTATTTTTTGTCTGTGCAGTACCCCCTTTCTCTGATTCTTCTGATAAACAGCAGCTTCTACATTCAGGGAGTTGATCTCACCGTCTAGTCAGCCACCCCATCTCCAACAGTGGCTAGTACATGAATGGTTCAAATATGTTAACCCCTCCTACCTTCTTGCCCCATACCTGTACCACAGTAACTCAGCCAAGAAGTGAAAATACAGTCCAGTAAAAACCTCTTCTAAATTTGGAGTTAGGAGGGAAAATGCCATTTCCTCTCCACACAAAGTTGGGGTTGCCAGAGAGGATGTAGCCAGCACAAGAGAGAAGAGGGGAGCAGAGATCAGTGCAGCATGGTATAAGTGAGAGACTGAGAGATTTAGAGAGGCACCTGGGAGCCTGAATTCCCTTGTTGCCCAGCTGTCTTTCTACCAGTCAAGGTGACACAAGTCTATCCAAGTACCCTTAGCTTTTTGAAAGTTGGAGTTATACCACTTTGCTTTGGTAAGAGATCTACATGAGTCCCTTTCTCCTCTAATTGAGAGAACTCCAAAAAAGGAGTTTCATTTTTATGAAAAAAGGCCAGAGAGGAAAATAATATTTAGTGTTTGTTTTGCAGAAGATGTTCTAAAGGTAGCGTGCACCCTGAACAGTGGGGCAGCGGCCTCACCAAGCTCCTTCCCGGGGAACATCTTTAGCATCTCAGCACCAAGCTGACATAGCTTTGAAGAAGGTCCGTGATCCTCTGTGTTTTATCTCCATCTATTTTGTGCATTCATTAGAAGCATGTCCTAAGGTATGAAAAAAGGCTAAGAGAGGTTACATTTTGGATCTGGAAATGTTCAAAAAATTTCCATATAAACTAATGGCCATTGCTTCTTCACTTCACACCATTTCAGCTTAGGAAAAATTTCACAGGAAAGCTGTACTTTTAGATGCTGGAGTTTCTCTTTAGTCCAAGGGAAATTTAAGTTGGATTCTGTCACTTGCACCCCCAAGTGATATCATTAACACAAGATTTATGTAATATTAGGAAATAAAATAGGAAAAGCAAGAAAACAGGAATAATACTAACATTCTAGTTAGCAGTGTGTAGAACATGGTACTGTTAACTGAAGTGGAGTGTGGAAGGATGAGCAGGTCTTGAGAAAAAGATGATGAGTCCAGCTTTATACATGTTAAGTTCAAGGTGCCTATCAGACATTCAGGGGGTGTTCAGCTGATATAAGTAAACCAAAATAAATCTGGATAGAGTTGTATCCAGCTTTGGAAATTTACAGGCTAGAGAATCATCACATCAAGATGAGAGATGAACAGTTCAAAAATGATGATATTAGACAAGGAAAATGTGCAGAGTAAGAAAAATTGTGGGATAGAAATAAAAATCTGGGGGAATGGAAGGGTTCAAAGTGGAAGAACACATTAAAAGGATAAACACGATAAAAATATAAAAACAAACAATGATGCTCAGTAATGTAGAAACTAAGGGGTAGAAAACACCAGGAAGAAGTTGCTAACTCTTGAAAGCTACAAAGAGGTCCAATGTCTGAAAATATCCATGACAACTGGAAGGGTTATTACTTCTTTTTTTAAAAAAGATTATTTATTTAGAGAGAGCACATGAGTGGGGGTGGGAGGAGGGCAGAGGGCAGAATCTTGAGCAGACTCTACACTGAGTGTGGAGGTGATGCGACCTCAATCTCATGACTCCGAGATTGTGAGCTGAGCCAAAACCAAGAGTCACGTGCTTAACCAACCACGGTCATCCAGGCTATTAGTGCTGTTAATTCTCTTACACAGAACTGTTAATATAACAGTATGAAGAAAAATACACTTCCGGGGGGCTGTAAGAAACATGCGAGCTGTGAAAGTTAGCTACAACGAGCACAGTTCTCAAATTTTTGTAAACAGAGGACAAAAGGATTGGACCACAGTTGGAGGGGAATACAGGCAAGGTTAGGAAGAACAGTAGTGGGGAAACTACACACAAACATGTGTCATATATGAATCATGTATATATGTAGTCTATGAATTATGTATACAAATATACATAAATAACTACATATGTGCATGCATCCTGAACTCCTAGATTTAAATCTTACTTACATACAAGAATTTATATAACTTCTCTGTGTCTCCTTTATTCTTTCTGTGATATGAAAATAGTAGGATAATAATAGAAATTATTTAGTGGAATCATGTGTAGAATTAAATGAGTTAACAGGTGGAAAGAACACAGAACAGATCTTGGGACACAGCAAGCACTCAGTAAATATTAGCTAACATCGAAGTAAAGATAATTTACCCCATAGAGCCTTCGTAATCGCTTGGAAATCTCTTCCTTCTAGGTTGCTCAAGTGCATCGGTAGAAAGGATGCCAGAGCTCATAAAGGTATATAGCATTACCTTCATTTCTTAAAAACAGACAGAACTTTTAACACCAAAAATAGTTTGGACTGGCATTAAGCATTGATTTTCTGGCTTTCCCTGTCCATCTTCTTCCTCATAAGTGTTTTCTTTTCCTTTCAACTCCGGGCCCCTGGTTGTCCTTTTTATCTACTTAGTCTGTCTCCCAGCAGTGCTACGTTTCAGTGTCACAAAGAGCATGATATTATTACAGGGGTGCGGGGTGCATGTGCTTCATTTTTCCAATCAACCATTCTTGGTGTCATTGCTCTGGTCTTATTACCCATCTAAGCTCATTTCTCATAAATGTTGAGACACATTCCATAGGCCGTGCAGTAATTTCTTAAAATATAAAAAATGATTAAAGATGAAGTGATTCTGATATAATAAAAAATAAGAATTCAAAAATTCATTCATAACATAATTTCAACTCTAAAACGGTACACGGGTATACATTGATATTGTGCTTAAAAATACTGGAAGGATAACACATAAACTTCTTAAAATTGTGTATCTCTGAGTGGTATAATTTTATCTTCTTCTCTATTCTTTTGCAAATACTCACACAGATTGTTAGTTTACAATTAAAAAAATTCTATCATGTGAACTGGATACACTAAGTAATGCTAACATTCAAAAACTTCCCTTCTTTATATTTTTCCCAGGCAACTTTGCAGACAACTGTGGTATTCTCAGAGCAAAGCTTTTTATAAAATTCACCTTGAAAAGTATCAGCGGTCATCCAGATCCTAAGTAATGTAAAGAGAAGGGGTTTGCTCATTTCTTCTGGTTTTGCTTAAAGGGGCAACACATTTTGGTTTATACATTCTTTCATACAACAAAGATTTGTGTGCCTCTTCTGTATTTTCATTCCCTGGCAGTAGGGCAGGGAACAAAAGAGATATAAATCTTGTCCTTATGGAAAATATCTACAGGATATATTTATCACTTAATTATTATCTCAGAATATAATAGTTATTGTTTCAAGCTGGACATTATGATATACAGGAATGCTCCTTCATTTCTGTCATTATACCCTGACCATATACCATCATTTGTTCACCCTGTCACATACTACTCTGTAACCACCCACCCCTGCGGGCACCTTTTCATCTCAGGGGTCCTGCTGGCATGCCTGGTTGGGCTAGGAGGTAGTGTCTGGGGATCAGGAAAGAGAGAAGGAAGGAAGGAAGGAAGGAAGGAAGGAAGGAAGGAAGGAAGGAAGGAAGGAAGGAAGGAAGAAAAGAAAAGAAAAGAAAAAAGAAACAAGTTCCAAGCATGTTTATTATTCACGTAGTCCTTATTATCTAGTGGGACAGGTAGTATTTACCCCTCGCAGTGGATGAGGAAACAGGGTTATTGAAATTAAGCACTGCGTCAAACGTCATGTGGCTTGTCAATGACAAAGCTGAGATTTAAACCCATGTCTAACTGACTTCATGGCCCATGTTCTTCACAGGGCTCTGATGCTCTATGCTGGTCCCAGGCAGTATAAAGCAGGGCACAGACTGAGCGGCTTAGGCAAACAATCCCATCCCTAACCTCCCTTCCAGTCACCTACCCGCTTACTCAATTTTAAGCAAAGAAGTCAATTTTCTTCTCGATTGAAGTTTCTTCTAAATTGTCTAGAAGAATAAGTTCCTTCCTTTGAGCTAATTCTCCCCCTAGAAATTGGATTTTAGTGAAACAGAATAAGGAAGGTAAGGACAGAAAATCCTAAGAAGGATAATTACATAGTTTGTTAGGAGACACAGATGTCTTGGCATAAATTGTTTAACTATCCTTTCTCTTCTCTCCCTTCCTTCTTTCCTTCTTTCATTTACTTATCCAAGCATTCATTAAACATATATTTGTAAAGCACCTTGGTGCTAGGGATGCAGTGATGAGTGAACAGACTGGAAGATGGCAAATGGGAAAACAAGGAGGGAACCATGGGAAGAGGAAAGAATGGGAAATTTTAGACACAAAGTTCTGTCTGAGGAGTATGAGGGTTCCCTCCAAGGAACCCTATACCAGAAGGAAGTCCAGGAGGAAGAAGAAGACGCACATGGGCTTCAGAAAGGGGCATTTTCAGGACATTTTTTGTCTCCCCATTTTGTCATAGGACCTTGCATCCAAAACCAGTCCTAGTCAGAAACACTAATTTTCATTTTAAAAATTTCATTGAGCTATAATTTTATTTAGATATGTTAAATTCCATCCATTTTAGTGTACAATTGAATGAGTTTTAACAAAACATATATCCATGTAACCAACTCCCCAATCAGAGTACAGAACATTTACATTAACACAGAAAATTCACGCATGCTATTGGCAGTCAGTCCCTAGCCCCCTGTATACTCACTGGTCTAATTTCCATCACTGTAGATTACTTTTGCCAAGCCTATTTTTAACCAACCCCTGACTGCATGCTTACCCATGATGACTACAATATCTCATTGCCATGACTTTGTTTCGGGGCCACTCACACTGTTTCTCAGAAAGAGCACAGATGTCAAAATCAACAGTACCTTTTCTAGAATTGAAGCCAGTCACTTTCCACAAGTAGCTACGGTTCCAATCTTCACACAGGTGGGGATTTCTAAGAGGGTGAGCCTGGCTCTGAAGTCCTAGTCTCTGGGAATGTGGCCAAACTGGTCAAGGAGGTCTCCCTTTGGTTTCCAAGAATAACAGTCACAGTTGTCCAAATAAAAACTTTCATGCTTTTGATTCTGTTAGATGCCTTGTCCTGTCTTGTAAGAACTTTAGTGAGGACATTTGTAAGCATTTGTTTTCATGTGATTTTAGACTTCAGAAAATCCTTCCACTCAATGATTCACTGTCCTAGAGTATCTTTCACAGCACCAGGGCTCTTGATATATTTCTAATTGTTACAGAAGAAACATCAGCTCTGAAAAACAAAAGCAACTTGTGCTTTTGTGGGATAATAGGCAAATATATGCATTTACTGGGGCACCTGGGTGGCTCAGTCATTAAGCTACTGCCTTCAGCTCAGATCATGGTCCGGGAGTCCTGGGATACAGCTTCCTGCTCAGCGGGAGGCCTGCTTCTCCCTCTCTCACTTTCCCTGCTTGTGTTCTCTCTCTAGCTGTATTTCTGTCAAATAAATAAATAAAATCTTTTTAAAAATGTGTGCATTTACCTCTGGAGCCATAATAATAGAGATAGCAAGTAGTATTACCATAAGACCCTCTGTTTTAAATACTTAGGATTTAGCCAAAGCAATCTTGACAAAAAAGAACAAAGCTGGCAGTATCATACTTTCAGATTTCAATATTTACCAAGAAACTGTAGTAACCAAAACAATATGATACTGGCACAAAAATAGACACATAGATCAATAGAACAAAATAGAGACCTCCAAAATAAACCCATGATTATATGGTTAATCAATCTATGACAAAGCAGGCAAGACTATATAATGATCTCTTCAATAAATGGAACTGGAAAAACTGGAAAGCTACATACAAAAGAATATAACTGGACCACTTTCTAACACCACACATAAAAATAAACTCAAAGTGGACTAAAGACCTAAATGTGAGGCCTGAAACCATAAAAATCCTAAAAGAGAACACGGGCAGTAATATTCCCAACATTGGTCGCAGCATCATTTTTCTAGATATGTGTCCCCAGACAAAGGAAACAAAAGCAAAACTAAACTATTAGGACTACATCCAAATCAAAAGCTCTGCACAGCAAAGGACACCACCGACAAAACAGAAAGACAACCTACTGAATAGAAGATATTTCCAAATGATATATCCAATAAGGGGTTAATACCAAAAATATATAAGGAACTTATACAATTCAATACCAAAAAAAGACCAAAGAATCTGATTAAAAATGGGCAGAAGACCTGAATAGATGTTTTTCCATACAAGATATACAGATGGCCAACAGATACATGAAAAGATGCTCAACACCACTCATCATCAAGGAAATGCAAATCACAACCACAGTGAGATACTACCTCGCACATATCAGAATGGCTAAAATCAACAACACAAGAAACACGTGTTGGCGAGGATATAGAGAAAAAGGAACACTCTTTCACTGTTGGTGGGAAAGTACATTGATTGGTACAGCCACTATGGAACACAGAATGGAGGTTCCTCTAAAAATTAAAAATATGAACACCATATAATCCAATAATTCCACCACTGGGTATTTACCCAGGGAAAATAAAACACTATCTCAAAAATATATGTGCACCCCTATGTTTACTGTAGCAATATTTACAATAGCCAAAACATGGAAGCAACCTAGGTGCACATAAAAAAAGAAATGTATAAGGAAAATATCATGTATACACACACATACACACAAATAACCACACACAATGGAATATTACATGGCCATAAAAAGGACAAGTTCTTGCCATTTGAGACAACATGGATGATAGAGGGTATTAAGCTAACTGAAATACATCAGACTGAGGAAGACAAATACCATCTAATTCCACTTATAAATAAAATCTAAAAACAAATGAATACATAAACAAAAAGCAGAATCAGAACTATAAATACAGAGAACAAAGTGATGCTTGCAGAGGGGAAGACAGTGGGGGTTAGGAAAAAATGGGTAAAGAAGAGAGGGAGAAACAGGCCTCCAGTTATGGCATGAGTCAGGCACAAGAATAAAAAGCAGAGCATAAGGAATATAGTTGGTGATATTGTAATAACAATGTAATAGGACACATGGTAACTATACTTGTGATGAACAGAGCATAATATATAAATCTATCAAATCACTAAGTTGTACACCTGAAACTAATGTAAATTTGTGTGTCAACTATACTCAAATTTTAAAAATTTAAAAATGTAATACAAATAAAGTGAAATACTTAGGATTTATAGACCTGTCTTCTCTAACATTTTCCTTATGCTCCCATACGTGAGATATCCATGTATATTCTGAGGGAAAGATGGAGGAAATTATTTGGAATTCACCAGGTTGCATTACTTCTTTTCAGCACCCAGACCTACTACTCCTCTTACAGAATTAATAGTTATAAGGAATACAAAGGAAAAGGGGGAAAAAAAAACCTGGGGGAGTTATTTTATTCATTTAGAAATGTTGATAACATAAAATTTTACCAGATCCAAGAAGCATATTTTCCTATTATCATCTTTCTTTCTACACATATAAAAATAATTGCTTTATAATAATCTATAAACCCTATGTTTCTGTTGCTGTTGTTTTGGGATGTTTTGTTTTGTTTTGTTTTGCTTTTTGTAACTAGGAGTTTTAGCAAAGAAACTGCAAAGGACCTTTACGTTTCAAAAATATTTAGAGCTTCAGGAATTCTCAAATTCCAGCCAATCTTTGTGAACCTGTATTGTGATGGCAAAATTAGAATGAGAAGAAAGTTAGGTTGTTAATAATCCTTTACCTAACAGATCTGCAAAACAAGGTCCTAAATATTCATTACAATCATGGGGGAAAAAACACCTTTTTAAGAACATTATAGAAACAATCTGGAAAAAAAAATGAGACAGAAGAGAGAGAGGAAGAGAGCAAGACACAAAGAAATCCTTAGTCCCCTGGAATCCTGACACTGCACCTGCTAAAGTAGCCTCAGAATCTACCAGATATGACAGTTTTGGTTTTCTAGGCAGAAAGCAGCATTCTCAGATGTTCCAGTCAAACCCCTTAGAATTTCTCTTTGCCCCCCCGCCATGTAATTCTGTTCACTTTTACCTATTATCACCATCAATATGGAATTGCCGATGTGCTCTGATCAATTGCCTGAGTCAAGCATTCAGCCTTAGTGCAGATCAGAGGGTGTATGCTAACAGTATAATGTAGCAGTTCCCTTAGAGGTAGGTGTTTACATGATAGAGCAGGAGAAAAATCATCATCACTTGTTTTTGTTTCTACTGTGCTGGACAAGATGATTGTTGCAGAAAAACATTCAAGCAAACAATTACAGCATGATTTGCTAAGGTTGATTATGAAGTAAATGGAAAGGGTTACCAAGAAAACAGGGAGAGTTGCATAATCTTGCCTCCTCGCCCCCCTAGACAATGTGACACTTAAGCTAGGCTCCTTAAGGTTTTTACTGTATCTTACTAATGGTGATAGAAACCAACCTGAGCTATCTTAATAAACAAACAAAACATGTTTCCTTAGGCAAATTAACAACCACTGAAGTAAACTGGAAAGAGCTGTGTACAAGGGGCCAGACAGAATAGCTGGACTGCACTGGGTTTCAAGCTCTGCTCTGCTACTCCTTTACTGTGAGACCCTGAGCAGGTCACACCATCTGTCTGTGCTTCACGGTATTTAAGGAGAGTCTGTGTATAAAATGCTCATAAGGCCGTCTGGCACGTGGCTCGTAGGGTCTGGGAAACTGGAACTGGACCTGGGAAGATCACCTGTCCCTCCTTCATCACTCATCACTGCCTCTCTCTGGCCATCAGCCTCTCCCTCCGCCTTCTCAGGCTGTAGATCAGATGGATAGGGGGAAAAACAGTTGGGGAAACACAATAGGTAATGGGCTTTGTATACAATGCTAAGACACTTGAACTTATTCTCAGATAATGAGCCAGAAGTGTTTGAAGCACTGAGGTAGGTGGGCTTATTTACAGTTAAGATGTTTAAGAAAGATCGCATATAGAGAGGCACAGAGATTGGAGAGAAAGGTGGATGAGATCCCATTTTATCCTTCAGATTTCTGTTTACTGTTTCTATGCATTTGCCTTGTAACCCACCTAAGATGAGTGGGGCTGTATCTATATTTATATCTATAACCATTCGGGGGTGGGATGGAGAAAGAGAGAAGGGACATTTGTTTGTTAGGGAACACTAGAAGACCTTTTCAGGGGAGATGTATTAATTTGCTAGGGCTGCCGTAACAAAATACCACAAGTTGAGTGGCTTAAAAAACAGAAATTTACTTTCTCACCGTTCTGGGGGCTAGAAGTCCAAGATCAGGGGGTTAGCAAGGTTTGTTTGCTCCTGAGGTGTCTCTCTGGCTCACAGGTGGCTACTTTCTGGCTGTGTCCTCACAAAGCCTTTCCTTTGTGCAATGCATCTCTGGTGTCCCCGTGTATGTCCGAATATCCCCTTTTTACGGGGACACCAGTCACATTGGATTAGGGCCCACCCTCATGGCCTCATTTCAATTTGAAGTTAAAGTTCAAATTTTAAAGTTCCTTTAAAGTTCCTTCTGAAGTCCTTAAGATTAGGGTTTTGACATATAAATTTGGTGGTGGGGAGCCACAATTCAGTCCAGAGCAGAAAGTAAAATTCTTTTGTCAGGGAAGACAAGAATACATAGTAGTCACAGAAAGAAATGGATTTCAACGATTTCTTTCTTGTAGAATTAAGAGGATTTAATGATTGATTTGATGAGTAAGGAGAGATCTAGGAAGAAGTGAGATGATAAGTGTTCTACCATGGCTAGCTGGTTATAAAGCAGTACAGTTCACTAAAATAAAAAATATTTAGAACAACAGGCAGATTTGGGAATAAATTAGGATAATTTCTTACTAATTCATTCAATATATATTTAGCATGCTTTTTTTATCACACACTTACCACTTTCAGAGAAACAAATTTCCTAAGCTCATCCAGTTTACACTCAATGGTTCTCAAAATAGGTGACTTCTGAGGCATCTATGAGATACTGAAAAGATTAGTTATAGAAACATGGACATGTTGGATAAGCAGTTAAAGGTATAAATCTGGAACTCAGGGGTTCCAGCTATAGTCCTAAAGCTGTGAATCTGAGTATGTTCACCCAAGAATTACAAAGGCTGTGAAACAGCCTCTTAATGAAGCAAATGTAAGGGGCCAGTAAAAAGACGAGGGGAAAATAAAAAAAATCAAGCAGTGGAGTAGGAGGAAAAACAAAGGACTTCAGTGTTGACTATGTCCAGTTGAGGGTGCATACAGAATTTTAATATACATACCTTCAAATTAGCATTACTGAAAAAAGTCATTTTAAAATACATAGTTTACATATTCAGACCATAATAATAACTATCTAACTGTGCTCAAGATAGACGTTCTAAGGAAAGGACTTTAATGCGTAACCTGCACCGATCTATAATCAATATGGAGCAGCCCAAACCCTCAAGGAGTCTGTTTTCTGGGGCAGACATTATTCTGCTTCTGGTAATCTTGTTCAAAATACTTATTTGCTTAGCATAGACAGAACAAAGTTAAACCGGAGCTGACTGGCTCTCACCAGCATCAACTTGAAACATCTTGCACAATATTGACAGATACTTTCTCACCGAATGGAGTTTGCCCATCTAAATTTCCCTTGTTTCCCATTATTTTCACTGAGTCCCCAGGCTGCAGTAAGAATTTCTCTTTCTTTCATGTTTAAAGCCTTTAATTACTCCTTCAGACATCCCTTCTCAGTTTGGCAGTGTAAAAACAGACGTCAGGGAAAGGTTTTATAGAATTAAACAAATGGATTAGATTACATCGGTGTTTTCCTGTTCTTTTAAGAATTACGGCAAAATTATGTCTCTGTCATGTTAGCTCATGTGAGATTGGGCCAAAGAGAAGGTTGGCGATTATTCCTTAGCAGGGATGTTAAGTGTGGTCCTTCATTATCGGTCACAGCTGATGCTGTCAATTCTGGGGAAAACAAAAAAGAAATCTTCTTGGCTCCTCTGATAAGACCTGCGTTTCCTTTCAGACATTCTCATTCCGCCATTCCCCATTTGTGCTGCCGGTGCAGTGCAGTTTAATGTGGTCCCTCCGGTTTTCTCCCTGAGCTCCCCAGGCCCAGTCATTACTCTCATTCTGTTTGTAAAAACCATCCACCTTTTGACTAGTAATCCTCTTTTCCAAATCTATCTGAAATTTTGCTTTTCCCAAAATGCATGCACGAGTGACTTTCTTCAAAAATCCATAACTATAATTTTGGCTCCCTTTGTACTTCCTCTTCATAATAAGGCTATTACCCCCTCTCCAGTTCCTAATGCAGACAAAATTGGGTGGGGGGGACTCAGATTTTTGAACCCTATTCTAAATGAATGGCATATTATAAATTAAATACAGACAAAGTCAACATGAATTAGTTCAGACCCGTGAGTGAGAAAAGCCAAAACTCTGCCATTTCCTGTCATGTTCCCGTTTCTCATCCTACCTTCCCCCTCTTTTCTTTCTCTCAAGTTTCTCACCTCAACTTTGGCACAGAGTAAAGCTAGTCCTTACCCATGATGTGGACCCTTACTCCAGAAAGCGAAGAATAGTCCCAGGGTCTGGGATAGTCAAGGTGGTGAAGAACAACAGAAAAGAAGAAAAACATGGGGCTATTGGCAAGGTCCCCCAGAGGTATCATCAAAAGAAGGTACCTAGGAGATCACATTACCAAGAAGCGCAGACTCAGACATCCTCAGGGCCAAGAATGTGCCATAAATGTGCAAAACCAAACATAAAAATGGGTTTGCATGAGGTTGAAAAGTGTGCGAGAGGAAGAGAGTCTATAGGCTGGGAGAAACTGAGCCAGTCAGAGGTCATCTTTTCCATTGGCAGCTTTTTATTTTATGCTAAATAGCACAGAAGCCATTGGAGAGTGTTAAGGAGGGATGTGACTGCCCCTGGGGAAGACTAAAAGGATTCCAGAGCCTCCATGAGAGTACAGAATAGGAGAACATCCCTTCTCTGCAGCCTGGACTGAAAGAGAAAAGGCAGAAGAAAGAAGCGTTTCCAAGCTCTATGTACTCGTAACACAGAGCCTACAAACCTACAGGGAAAGAGTCTCTGACTTTGGCAGCTTTGTGCCAAGAAAGTGATTTGGCTGACTAACACTGGCCAGAACTGGAAGAATGTCCAAATCTTGCTTATAAAATACCACACAGAGCCCATTAGACATCCAATCTGCCTCATCAGAACACGAGCTTAAAGACAACTGACAGAGCCCGTTCTGACCTGAATAGAGACAGCCTTCTCCAACGGCAGCAGTTCTCACTGGGGAAGACCTGGGGGGCTTGGCACTGGCACCATTTACTTGTTCATCTTACCTGCTGGCCTTGGATTTGCTTTCCTTTTTTTTAATACAACCTCTGTAGTTTTTGCCTACATTGCTGGCGGGGGTGTAATTGGCCCAATCTGGCGATATGTAACAAGAATGATAAAAATGTGGGTGCCTCAGTGACTCAGTCGGTTAAAGCCTCTGCCTTCAGCTCAGGTCATGATCTCAGGGTCCTGGGATCGAGACCCACATCGGGCTCTCTGCTTCGCGGGGAGCCTGCTTTCTCTACTTTCTCTGCCTGCCTCTCTGCCTACTTGTGATCTCTCTGTCAAATAAATAAAATCTTAAAAAAAATGATAAAAATGTGCATTCACTCTGACCCAACAATTTTACTTCTATGAATTTATCTTAAGGAAATGATCAGAAATGCTGTGATAAGATAAACAAATGGAGAAAGCATAAATGCCCAACAATAGTACAGGGTCAGGTGCATTAGGGTACTTTTACAGCCACTCAATGTCATGTTCTAGAGAAATATTTCAGGACAGAAAAAAAAGTCTGCAATGTCATTTTAAGTAAGAGACTACAAAATACTATGCAGGACAGGAGCATGATTGTTTCAGCATCTGCTTTAATTTATTTAATTACACCGTATATCATAATAAAGTGCTTAATGTGCGTGCCTCTGTGTGTACGTGCATGTGTATGTGTGTGTGTGTGTGTTATCTCTATGGTTTGATTGTATTTTTTTAGTTGATTCTCTATCTTCTAAAGTTTTCCATAATTGAACATTTAAATTTAAAACAACTCTCTCAAAATGTAGTAACATCTGCAATAAAAGCTTGGTGTCCAAAATGCGTACCTGTAATATCCTTAGGGCTTGTCTTCTAACTTGACTGGTGGGGCCTGGGGAAGCCACTCTGGTTGAAAGAATCCTAGGAGACCTGAAGTGTTGGGCAATACAAGAGAACAAAAACAGGCTGTTACTCTGACTCTGTAATTTCAAATCGTTTCTATCTTTTCATATTTTTTCTTATTTCTGGACTTGAGTTTTTAACATGTTGTGTATTTGGGGGTAAAGCTCTCCTCTCCCTCCTAGAGGCATACTGTGCAGTGCAGACAGAAGTCTATTTTGTCCATGCTTTATCTCCAGTGCCTACTTGGAACTGAGTATTTGCTGAAAAAATTAAAAGAATGAAGGAGTCTAAGCCCCAGAAATAGGGAATAAAAGAAAAACAGGGCACAAAGCATTGAAAGATAGGGGTGTATTTAGGTGAGTGTTCAAAAAAAAAAATGAAAGTATAATGTCCAGGAGGACTGAATTAAACTTTTTGCAAGGTTATACTATCCTACAGATGTAGCTGGAAAATTCCCTTTTACTCCAGCAGTATTTTAGGAGCTACTAATTTCTCATATGAATGGCTTTAGACAGTGACTTCTTTTCCACAACAAACAAGAAGATTAATACCTATGGGGGAAGAATTGATATTAATACACCAGCACTGCTGCAAACTGAAGGCATAGCATGAAAGTTTGGGAGGCGACTTCATAGGGAAGAAAGAGAAATTAAACAAATATGACTATGCAAATTACAAATATTATAAAATTATTTTTCTATGCTATTTATCTCAAAAATTATAAATGCAGGAAACATAACACAAAACCTTAGGATATTTTAGATAATCCAAATAAGTGCCAAGGATCTTAAAATTGTTCACATCTCTGAGGCAGTCCATCTACTTCAAGGATGCAAACTAATGACAATTAATACATGAAGACAAAAATTTTTATACAGACAAGGTTGAACCACAGATTCAAAGGAGAAGTTTCATTTTATACATAAATCACAGGGAGATAGAGCTGAAAGGGACCTTGGCCACATTAGTCAGAGTTCTCCAAAGAAAGAGAACCAATAGGGTGTGTGGGGGTGTGTGTGTGTAGTGAAAAAAATAGTTTAGGGAATTAACTCATGCAGTTTGGAGGCTGACAAGTCCAAAATCTGTAGCAAGCTGGAGACCAAGGAGAGTTGATGCTGCAGTTCAAATCAAAAGGCAGACTACAGTCAGAATGCCCTCTTTTGGTGGAGTGGGGGGTGGGAATCAATCTTTTTCTGTTAGGGCCTTCAACGGATGGGATAAGGCCCATTCATCTTATGGGGGATTATCTGCTTTACCCAGAGTCTACTGATTTAAATGATAATCTCATCTAGGAAACACTTTCGGACCAACATCCAGAGGTATTTGACCAAATACCTGAATACTCTGGACTAGCCAAGCTGACACCTAACATTAACCTTCACATGAACCCATATGCACATTTGGAAGGACCCTCTGAGAAATGAACTTCCCAAGCTTATTGACAAGTAGACCACTGGAATCCTTCCTTAGTGAGGATATAAATCTTTTCCTGAAGTCTGCAAGATGCCCTTGATGTTCATTTCTAGAGCTAGATAATATCTCTTATTCTTTTACTTTAAGGATAGCATGAGTTGTTCCCAAAGTATGTAAATCATCTTTCAGGGGTATAGATTATCTTACTCACTTGGCATCCCAGATGCTCTTATAACCATGACTCTCTATTATAGGACTTCAATACCTACTTGTTCCATTAAACTAAGCCTTGTTCTAAATGAGCTCAATCGGAAATTTGTCATGCCACATCACCTAACTTCTCTAATTTTCATTTTCCCTTTCCTTAAAATAACAGGATTACTAATAATCTGTAATATAATTACCTATGCTAAGTAGGTAAGAGTTTAGAGGAGAGAAATGGCAGGAAGGCTGTTGGTGAAGGTGAGATTGGAAGGGGAATAGGACATATGCAGTCAGTGAGGAACATGGAGTATTGCAATGGAAGAAAAGTGCATGAAACGGAAGAGGTGGAAATGACCAAGGCATAACTCGACAGACCGCAGGTTGTGCTCAGAGCTGCCGAGAGAAGATCTGTGACTGGGGATGTACACAGTGAACCTGCTGACCGTATAAATAGTTTACACTTCAAAGGGATTAGGGCATTAGAGTTTTGAACTGAGGAGTAACATGATTAAAGTGATATTTTACATAGAAGGAAAAAAACTATTCTGGTCATATTAATGTAACCTCTTTAAATTAATCTACTTGATCTTTTCCTTCTGTCTCCCATTCCACTGTATTTTAAATCACAGGCAGAATAATCCAATTGCATGTATAAATTATACAACACTCAGCTGCAAACCCATGCACTACCAAAAAATAATTTAGAAGTAATTTTGTCATAAAAATTATTTCAATGCAGTTGTCACAACTGATGCCTGTTATTACATTTATACACAATTACTTGTCAGAGGAAAAATTTAAACAGGAAAATGTGGGCTGCAAAAACCCCATTAAAATGAAACATAAATCTCAGGTGAAGGAAAGAACAAATTTCAAAATTAAGAAAAATGAGAGACAGTCTGTACCCAGATGTCACATTAAATGTGCCAAGTTGGAAGTAAGGATTGGTGGCTTGCAACTTATCTCCAGCAGTAAGGAATCGAGTAGTTCAATGTACCTGATTGTGGTTGGTATTTGGAAAAGACAGAGTGCTGTTATGGCAGTAACGGGTGATACTTTCGGGGCTGAGCTCTGCTACTATCTATTTGGCTACTGAGAAATATTCTCACCATTAGGCCCAAGTTTCTTGGTCCCTAAATAACTGTGACATAGAATTAACATGCTGAGCATTCTCGGTCAAAGTGCCTAGCACTTTACCCCACACATATAGGGCTTGTTAAGAACACAGTTCACCTTCCCACCACCTTTTCTACTGGGCCTTCAACATCTTTAGCTGTGAAGTTGTAGACACCACCCCAAACTTCACTGTGCTTCAGCAAAGAAGGAAAGGAACTGAACCATGACGCTTTCATTGGACCACGTCCTTTCACACATTATATGATAAAAGTTGCTAGACAAAATTATTTCACCCTACAGTCCTGTCCATTAAAAGAACATGGCCTGTACTTTTGTGTCTGGTTAGGATCGATGTATCCACACTCTTCTTCACAGAATTCAAAAAATGAGCAGAATACCATGATTAAATACACAGAGTTCTCATTCACAGGGGCTCATAAAATCAATCACCTTACTAAATAATGACAATTTGTTTACTGAGTGCTTATTATCTGCCAGACAGTCTTCAAGGTGACTTACGTGTATTAACTCATTTAACATTCACTGTAAGCTGGTGAGGCCCACACCTTTATTATTGCCATTTTAGGGGTAGAAAAAATTAGAATTTATGAAACACAGTTGAGGTCATTCTGCTTGTTAGTAGCAGAAGTGTAATTAAGAGACATAATCCCATGCACTTGTTGGGACATGAAACACAAAGCAAATAATATCCAAAATTGCGACCTACATTCTTCTACCTTAAGAAACAAAAACAAAAAACAAAACGAAAGCAAGTAAAGCGTTCGACTTCTACTTTTAAACTGTCTATAATTTCAAGAGAGCAAATTACATATCAAACAGTAAGAAAGACAAATGAAAAATCTAGTATAACATCCTTAATCAGAAGTGTTTCAGTTTGGGCCCCTAGGTAGCTCAGTCAAGTCCTGCATCGGGCTTCCTTCTCAGCGGGGAGACTGCTTCTCCCTCTGCCCCTTTCTCCCCAGCTGCCCACTCATGCTCGCTCTCTCTCTCTCTTACACACAAAATAAATAAAATCTTTAAAAAAGTAAGTGTTTTGGTTTTTAGCCAAATTTTATTTAAAAATTACTTTGTAAAGAATCTCAGTAATATATAGATAAATAATCCATAGAAGAATTTTCAATACTGTTCCTTAAGAACTTGTGCCCTCATAATAAATAGCTATGTTAAAGCTAACTGTAACTCTGGTATGCAACCAGGAATCGATATTCTTGCTCTTAGATATACTTTACCCTTATTTTCTGAACAGATTTATTCAGATCTAATTTATATACCATAAAAACTCATGTGTTTCTTGTTTGCAATTCAATGACTTTAATATATTTAAAGAGTTATGCAACTCTCCCATAGTATAATTTTAGAACATTTCCATCATGCTAAGATAAAACCTTGTGCCCATTTATAGTTATTACCTATTTCCATGCCTTTCTCTCCAGATCTAGGCAACTACTTTTAATATTTTTTCTGTCCCTGTAGATTTGCTTGTTCTAGAAATTTCATATAAATGAAATCATACAATGTGTTCTTTTGGGCTGGTCTCCTTCCACTTAACATGTTTTCAAGGGACCTCTGTGGTGTAGTGTGTATCAGTACTTTGTTCCTTTTCATGGCTGACTGATATTCCATTGCTTAAATTTACCACATTTGTTTTTCCATTTACCAGTTGTTTGAGGTTTTATTTTATTTTATTTTTTATAGTGGATTCCTTTTTTTAGGATTTTATTTATTTGAGAGAGAGAAAAAGGAAGAAACAGACTCTCAGTTGAGCAGAGAACCTAATGCGGAGCTTGATCCCAGGACCCTGACATCATGACCCAAGCTGAAGGCGCTCACTTAACCAATTGAGCCACGCAGGTGTCCCTTGTTTAATGTTTTAGTTGTCTTCACATTTTTACTATTGTGATAATGCTACAATGAACACTGATCTTTATATGCACATATGTTTTTATTTCTCTGGGGTAGATAACTATTAGTGAAATTGCTGAGTCATATCTTAAGTTTTTTTTTTTTTTTTTTTTTAATTATTTTTTTTCAGTGTTCCAAGATTCATTGTTTATGCCCCACACCCAGTGGTTTCATGCAATATGTGCCCTCAGTACCCACCACCAGGCTCTCCCATCCCCTCACCCCCTCCCTCCAAGACTCTCAGTTTGTTTCTGAGTCCAAAGTCTCTCACATTTCATTTCTCTCCCTGAATTACCCTACTTCTCATTTCCTTTTCCTACTGTCCTCTATATTATCCCTTTTGCACCACAAGTAAGTGAAACCATGCAATACTTGATTTTCTCTACTTGGCTTATTTCACTCAGCATAAACTTTTCCAGTCCAGTCCATATTGCTACAAAAGTTGGATATTCATCCTTTCTGATGGAGGCTTAGTATTCCATTGTATATATGTACCACATCTTCTTTATCCATTCATCTGTTGATGGGCACCTTGGCTCTTTCCACAGTTCGGCAATTGTGGCCATTGCTGCAATGAACATTGGGGTACATATGGCCCTTCTTTTCATGACATCTGTATCTTTGGGGTAAATAACCAGTATATCTTAAGTTTATGTTTGATTTTTTTTTTTTAAAGACGGCCAAACTGTTCTCCAAAGTGGCTGCACCATTTTCCATTCCCGCAAGCAGTGTCTGAGGGTTCCAATCTCTCCAAATCTTTGTCAGTACTTCTTATTTTCAGTGCTTTTGATTAGAGCATGTTAGCGGGTGGGATGTGGTAATTCATTGTAGCTTTAATTTGCATTTCCCTGATGACTAATGATATCTTTTCATGAGCCATGGCCCATTTTATATACTCTTTGGGAAAATGTCTATTGAAATGTTTTGTTCATTATTTTATTCTTTAGTCATAAATGTTGTTTACGTATCCTGAGTAATAGGTCCTTACGGGATACAGGATTTCAAATGTATTTTTTCCCAGTCCATGAGTTGTTGTTTCACTTTCTTGATCTTTTTTGAAACAAAGATTTTCATTTGGTTAAGTATGATTTATCAATTTTTCTTATGCTTTTTTCTTATTTTTTCATATTTTTTCTTATGCTTTTAATGTTGTCTAAAAAATTATTGCTTAACCCAAGATCATGAAGACTTACTCCTATATTTTCCTTTATTTTTTAAAGATTTTTTAAAATATTAAGTAATTTAGGAATAAGAGCTCTTTGGAAATTTGGATGAGGTGGAATTATATATGTGACAAAAGAAAGAATGCAGACACAACAACCCGATATTATGTACTGAGGATAACATAGCAAAATAGATGACATAGTTTAAGTATACAAAATGCAAAAAATTCCTTTATAATTACCTCACTTATATGCAGAATCTAAAAAACATAAATGAGCAGACAAAAATCAGAAACACTTGTAAATACAGAGAACAAACTGATGGTTTCTACTGGGGGCAGGGGAGATGGATGAAACAGAAAAAGGGGATAAAGAGGTACAAACTTCCAGTTGTAAAATAAATAATTTTATTTATTGTAAAATAAATAAATAAGTTATGGAGATGAAAAGTACAGGACAGGGAATATGGTCCATAACATGGCAGTAACGGCATATGGAGTCATGATGACGGCTTATCATGGTAAGGACTAAGAAATATATAAAATTATCAAATTACCATTTGTACACCTGAAACTAATATAACACTGTATGTCAACTATGCTTAAATAATTTTTTTTTTTTAAAAACAAATCACTTGTAGGCTTAGAGTTTAGTAAAAATGAAATCAAGAAGGCGGGTGAAAGAAAAGCTTATCAGTGAGGAATGCCATCTGAAAAGCAAGAAATATATCTAGGCCTCTCTCAGGTTGGAGCCAAGCACTCAGGCTAGAGAATACCGAGAAGAGCCGCCATGAGGGGGTGAGAGGCTGAATATGGTCTCTATAAAGCGTAAGAGCAGAAACCATAAATTAATTTAGAAATGTGCTTGGAGTACTTGGACACTGGAGTTTATGGAAAGTGATCTGCTTAAACATTATGAATACTAAAGAATTTTTAATTATCTCTTTAACAAGAAATGGGAAGAATACGGTTGCATCCCATGTAACAAATGTTTTACGGATCCACAGAGAATACAACTATGATGTCTCATCTAGAATGTATTATCAATTCCCCCTCTAAGGCTTTGGAATGAAGTCTATTCCCACTACCATTTGCTTACAAGTTACTAATATACTTGTTGCCCAAAAGTCTCTCACTCTGATGAACAAGAAAAGACAATGAGAAAGATAAGACCAATGTCTGTTAATTAAGAAGGCTGTTGAATTTCAAAGCATAAAAATAAAGGCTCTATTTATAGACATTTAGTTCTAGATTTTTCAAGGCCTAATGGGACTTTAACAACTTTTTTTGTACTAGATGGGACTGCCTGAGAAACTAGAGATCAGAACCCAATCTAGTGAGCAACCTATGACACAACTGTGCATTCAACCATAATGACCCTGTACTGTTCAAGGGTTTCCACTATCACATATGTGTGTCATCCCTTTAATAATATCATAAGCTTTTCAGAACACTTTTTTTCCTGTGCCCTCAGTATTCAACAGAGTGCTTGGCTTAAAAAGCATTTGTTGAATCACTGTATTGTACACCTGAAACTAATATAATATTGTATGTTAATTACATTGTAATTAAAAAAATAAAATTTTTTAAGAAGCATCTATCACACTTCACTTACTTATAAAATCTCATCCTATTGTTTCTTTAGAGCTAAAATTTCTATACGCACAAATCTATCATTTGTTATTAAATTTTTCAGCTTTTGTGCTCCTTTATTTCATCTTCTGTTACATGCTTTTTTTTTAAAATTTCAATGATAAAAAATAATTTAAGAATTTATCTTAACAAAGAGAGAGAGTGGGAGGTGAGACAGGGGAGAGGTTGAGGAAGAGGATAAGACAGAGTCTTAAGCAGACTGTGCCCAGTGCAAAGCCCAATGTGGGGCTCGATGTCATGACTCTGAGATCATGACCTAAATCGAAACCAAGAGTTGGACACTTAACTGACTGAGCCAACCAGGTACTCCAAGATAAATTCTAAAACATCAGAAATTTAAAATATTTTTTAAAATATATTTTTTAAATAAATAATACAGATTACACTGGAATAAAAGGGATTATCTTTGGAAGAACAAATCCTCAGGTAAATTTTCTCATCCAGGTAAAACAAAAATAAAACAATCAAAGCACTAAATCCAATTCAAGAAGCACTGATGGAATCTTATGTTTTATGTACTGCAGATACAATAGTATCTTATACAATACTAGAAGACCAAGATCCTGCCTTCAAGAAACTGATATAGCAGAAGAAAATAAATTCTGTATGACAATTTGATCAGTTAATTGTGTTTTAAAGCTGTAATACTTCATTTATATTATCATGAAGTACCAAATACTTTAACATATTTAATCTTCACAAGAGCCCTATGAGGTAAGCACTACTATATGTTAATTTTATGAATGAGGAAACTGAGGTATGGAGAAGTTAAATGATCTGCCCATTATATAGCTGTTTTTTGGCAGAGCTAGGATTTGAACCAGGCCGTGTCGATTCTTCAGAACCTGTATTCCTGTGCCACATCATCCTGCCTTTCAACTAACTCCGGTGCATTTTATTTCCTCTCACAAAGAGATCACCAAAATTCATCATCATGATTTGCTGGTTATTTTTATATCAGGAAGGTAAATCCATTTTTGACCTTTGACAGACTCCGCATCCAGAAGCAGCCTGTAGGTTGTACAAGCCTTTACAAATATATGACATTATGAAAAGATGATTTTGATTTGATGAAAATGGCTATTTAGGAGCATAAGCACTTGCCATAGTATGTGCATACATTCCCCAAAAGCCATGACGCGTGTGCTGATACACGGGAATAAACTAGAATACAGACCACTAAAAACCCATGCCACTTAGGGCCAGAGTGCTCACAACAACAGCAACAACAATAAAAACTCTATTCAAAGTCTACTTAAATCTACAAACTTAAATCTACTTAATCTACAAATTCTACTTAAAATCATAATAAATACTATGGTGATTATAGGATAAAAAAAAGCAGGTAGACTGATGGAAGAAGGTCAAAGAAAGTCTGCTGCATTGTGAGACAAGCAATCAGAAATTGTGGGTGGATAAGTGGATGAAGGCTTTCATATACTAGAGCAAAAATATAGATAGATGGGTTTGGATCAATGACTTTGTCATTGTTTCTTTTGCACCTGATCGACGTCAGGAGAAGCTGGGAGGAATGGTCATGGTGAGCAGTACCGTACCCTCTCGTGGCTTGCTGAATTCAGCTTTGTTAGTATACTTTGCATTCTGCTGCCATTGCTGGCAGCACCAAACTTTAAGAGGCTGGAGGGAAATCATGTAAGAATCTTCTGGTCTTCCGAGTTATATTGACAGCATGTGCCTCTATACCAATCCTGCAAGAACTTACATTACAGACCATATGCCATAGCAGAAGA
>PITA01020308.1:0-35242 GCA_004023965.1 Spilogale gracilis
AAGGAAAGTAAATGGGAACTAGGGTAATCTAGGGAGGGAAACGAAACAACAGAGACTTTGGACACAGAAACAAACTGAGGGACTTGGAGGGAGGGGGGTGGAGGGATGGGAGAGCCTGGTGGTGGGTACTGGGGACACCTAAAGCGTGGAGCACTGGGTGTGGGGAATGGGGAATGAATCTTGGAACACTGGGAAAAAATTTAGTAACAATAAAAAAATAGAAAAATATTAAAGTAGCAAATAGTTCTTTTTTAAAATTGAAGTATGGGGACGCCTGGGTGGCTCAGTTGGTTAAGCCACTGCCTTCGGCTCAGGTCATGATCCTGGAGACCCGGGATCGAGTCCCACATCGGGCTGCCTGCTCGGCGGGAAGCCTGCTTCTCCCTCTCTCACTCCCCCTGCTTGTGTTCCCTCTCTGGCTGTGTTTCTCTCTGTCAAATAAATAAAATCTTTTAAAAAATAAATAAATAAATAAATAAATAAATAAATAAAATTGAAGTATGGTTGACATATGAATTATTATTGACAGTATTAATTTTGTGTGTAGGGTGTAGTGATTTAACAATTACATACATTATGGAATGCTCACCACAGTAAGTGTAGTTACTGTCTGTCACCATACATAGTTATTACAATGTTATTGACTGTATTCCCTATGCTATAGTTCCTCATGAAACTACTGTGCTCTTTTACACACACACACACACACACACGCACACACACACGCACACACATCTCTTCTATTAAGATTTCTGCATGTAAACTGAACATATTGGATAGAATGGTGGTAATAAAGCTGTGTGTTTTTTAGCAAGTTACTTAAACTCTCTG
The DNA here is from genome assembly GCA_004023965.1 of Spilogale gracilis. Classification (NCBI taxonomy): domain Eukaryota; kingdom Metazoa; phylum Chordata; class Mammalia; order Carnivora; family Mephitidae; genus Spilogale; species Spilogale gracilis. The sequence continues at coordinate 832 of PITA01020308.1, forward strand.
AGAATATTTAGTTTTCTCATTTATAAAATATATGCTAATTCCTACTCACTTTACAGGCCTTTTTAAAAGGTTAAATGCAAATCAAAAATAAAGCTTCTATTACATAGTAAGTGATGTATAAATATTAATACCCTTATCATTAGATATCATGAGGTGATAGCTTAGCTTAGTGCTGGAACTTACTTACATTCATCTAAATGTAGCAAAAGTTTTCCCCAGCTTGCTGTTTAAGTAGATGCTAATGTTTAGAATTCAACCCAGTTACATCAGCAGCTTCTTAAGTAGCAGTCTGGCTTTCAGTTCACATATCTGCCTACAGTTTGATTGGGACTATGTTGGAGGAATGGTCAGCGGCTAGTAAATCCAATGTATAACTTGTTCCTGGAAGTACTTTATTGTACTCTTACAAATTGACTTCTTTATTGTAATACAAGGTAATCCTAGTCTCTAGGAATAAAATGAGCCCATGCCTAAGGGTGACGTGACTCCAGTTTAATTGGTTCAAAATCTACATCCCTGTATTTCCTCATGAACCTTAACTATGGTGTGACTTCACTTGGCAGACCTCAAAAGAGAATGAAAGTTATCATATGAGAGGTGTTGACAGTGAGAGCTGTTTATTGCCATTCACCTGCGAGAGCTGTCTATGCCACCTGTTCATGCATATCAGACACATGAACACTCTCCTTCTATTTGCAGTACATGGAGCAATGATGGCATGCTCATATTTTGAGAGAAATTCCCCTTCTGCTCGGATGAGTTTCCTTCTCTGTTCAACAGGGCCAGGATTTTATCTAAGGGAGTACAAAGGCCACCAGGCCTTTTCCAGGTAAAGTACTCTACACATCTTGCCCCCTTGTCCTTGATCACTTTTATAGTTAAATAAATATAATTTTCGTATAAATTTTACGAAAAGTACCAAAGAAATCAGCTGAAATTAAATGTTTAGAACTCATTAGCTCTAGGGTACCACCTAATTCTCCACAGTAATTTAAGTAGATAATATAATGCTGACCCTACTGTGGCCACTCGATTGAAATGGAATCAAATCACAATATTGCATTTTCACTCCAAAGCATCTGGGTAACAACTGGGTGACTACAGAAATTTTAGATAGTGTCAGCAGCTAGAGCTGCCACCCTGAGGTGACAGCATTGAGCCCTCGTATATTCAAGTTGGAAGCAGAGGTAAGAAATAGCAACAGATTTTGTCATGTTAACCCACCTGAAAAATTGTCAAGTTTCCATACCCATTGATTGGAAAACTCCACTTCCTTACTCTCAGTTCTTCATATTCTAAGAATTCAAGAAGAGTTCTCTGGCAGATCAAACTCAGTAATGAGCAATGAGCAAAATGGCATGAGCAAAATGACTGACTCTAAACTAACCCTATGATGTGCTTATAAATGGTGACTTTGATTAGATAGTTTCAGTGGGGGTTCTGAATTGTTAATTACTTGATTACATTTTGGACCCTGTCTTTATAATGGTGCTTTCACCTGTTCAAGTCCAGGCATCCTGGTAAAAACAAAAACAAAATAGCAATTCAGACAAACTATAGAGTAGGGCAGAGATGAGAATACCCTATCTGAATGTGATGCAATTATTTCAGATCTGTGTAGCTATGTTGGAACATTTTGTGAGCAGAAGAGGTAAATGATAGCACAAACTGGTTGAGATAAGAAAATTGGAAAAATTGGTGGAGAAAAAATAGAAATTCAGGAAGAGGAGACTATAAAAACATGGGTTAAGAAAACAATCTCCTTTTTCTCCCAAAAAAACTTTGTCATAGGTGTCAAGATGGTTCTGCTTGTCCACAGTCCATAGGAAGACATAATAGTTAACTCATTTGATTTAAGTATATACTAATACTTTTTTCTAGATATGTATTGAGAACTAATTAGACAATCTCTGGCACTGTGAAAAGATCAAAATGTGTGTGCAGATTTTCTTTTTCTTCATCCCACCTCATGATGGCAGATGATAGGACGCATTTTGTTGTACCTCTCTCGCCTGTGACTCATAAGCTCACTGTTCCTGCTTTCTTGCTTGTATCTTAGCCTTTAAATGAGGCTGCTTCCTTAGGATCCCTGTGGTCCTTAGAGTTCAGAGGAAATTTAGGTTAAGTAAAGAGGTAGCCAGATAAGGGAAGAGTCAGCAATTCTATCACATCCATCTTACTCTTAACTAGTTCAAGAAAAGAACCTAAGTGTCCAAAAGCTATGGAGAATATTTTCAGGTGAGTTATTGTCTTATTTCTTCACTAAAAATGTTTTAGGTTGGCACAACAGTGTACATATGTACTATAAGTGACAACAGAATGGATGATGCTCAGAATATTTATTAAAAACTAACTTTAACTCCTCTAGTCACCAAGGGTCTAATTTATTTCAAGATATCTAATGACCTATTAAGCACTCTTATATCCATTATTTTTCTCATTTGAGTCCCCAAAAGCTCTGTTAAGTATAAGTGACAGGGATTATTCATCTTTATTTTACAAGATCACACATTAATAAGGGTGATAAATCCATGACTAGAACCCAGAACCTCCTGTTTCACAGCCTAGCATTACTCTAGTCTACAGTTCTGACTCTCGTGATTCATTCTGAGTCAACGTATCAAGGTTTTACTTTGATCATGTTACCCTCCTACTTAAAAATGTATTAAAGAAAGGATGCCATTCATGACTTCAGGATCCACCTAGCCCCATCTCAACAACTTTATATTATTACTTCCCTGGTCCTCAGTTTTCTTATCCATAAATACAGGTGATGACACTTATTTTCTTGGCTCACAGTGTGGTAACTTTCAGGTGTCAGGATAGGTAGTGTAATTTTACTAAATTGTAAAGCCCTCTGTTGTCCCTATTCATTTAATTCCTTACTATTAATTAGAACTAGCAGTGGAAAAATAATATGCATGACTTTCTTGCAGTGCAAAAATTTTGTTTCTGGGTAAGACACTATTGTATTGGTTTTGTTTTGTTTTATTTTTTAAGTTTGACCTGACAGAAGTACCTCAAATGCTAACTCTTGGTTTCAGATTGTCTGCAGATTGGCAGTCTACTACAACCTCTTCTCTCCTTGCCTTCTTACTTTTCTTTCAAGGGATGTTTTATACGTAAAGAATTCAACTTAAATGTTTAGAGAAACATGTTATGCAATTGGAGCTGCCCTGTCAGTCTTGGGGTAAGTCAGTCCACTTTTATGGTCCCACCAAAGCCTGAAGACTGTGAGCTTTGGGGTAACTCAGTGCTAGGTTTCATTCTCCTCCAACTAGCTAGGGGGGCCTGAAAGAGCTGCTTAACTTTTTCTGAGTCTCAGTTACCTTACCTATTGACAAAGATAATAATACATATCTCATTATGACTGTTGTTTAAATTAAAATAATAAATGTATTAAAGTACTTAGAATCAGTCAATAAATGTTAGTCTCCTTCCCTTCCCATACTGTGGACATAAAGAGAACCAGCTGAACTTGTGGATGGATAAGTATAGAATCCCCCACTCCTAGAGAATGTCCTTCTGAATATGTATCTCGGGAATGGGAAGGGTTACCAGCACCCTATCTGAATACTAATGACAGAATTATTATAGGTGTACATGCACAGCAAAGACATCATCTTCAACCGCTGTGTTAAGTAAGATATTTAGAAAATGTAGATGTTAATCTATGGTTTATCCTGGGATTTCATCACATTTATTTTTTTCCAGCTAAAGAGTATAACTGTATCTTGGTTTCCCGTATCTTCCCACAGGCTCACCACTGACACACACTCACACACACACACACACACACACACACACACACACATCCCAGCCATCCTCCCAAGAACTAGATGCCTTCTTAAACTCTGAATAAGTATCTGGGTAAACATTTGAAGAACATGAGGACAGTGGATACCTGAGGAGCTAAGGAGCTCAGGACTTCAGAATGAAAACTCATGACTTTTCTTTCCCCACGACTTTTCTATTTCCTTCATATCTGCAGGGAACAGATGATGCTAGAGATAGTACATCAAAGTTTGATTCTTCCTTGTTGCATTGCTGAGTGAGGCAATAAGCGAAACAGAAACTATCATTAAGTAAAGGAAGCTAAGTGGAGCAGGTAGTGGAAATAGAGAATTTTCTTTTCCCCCCAGGAGGGGCTGGAGAGGAAAGATAACAGAGGCTTTGTCAACTTTCTGGGGCCAGAAACCACTTATTCCTCTCCCCTCTGTCCTCTATCTCTACCTAAAAACTGATGAATTCTGGATTCTACCCCTGGCTCTTTTAATATTTAACAAAATAAACTTGTCAAAATGTGGGGTGAAGGCAAGATACAGTCACCAGGATAGCCCTAGTGGGGAGGGGTTAGAAGGTGGGGAATAAAAAGTATGATTATATTAGGATCATGTAAAACCATCCAGTGTGCAGTGATAGGGCAGTTCAGCTGCGTGGCAGAGGGAAAAGTTTTTCAATTTAGCAGCCCCCTCCACTCAGAAATACTTTGAAGGCACCAACTAGATTGTAGAGACTCTACTACTTTCATTGCTTTTGGTAATACAAAATGTCTTGGAGATCAAGAGGAAAGGTAAGGAAAGACTGCCCCGTTCAGATAGTTCTCCTCTATCAAGCTGTTGAGTTACCTTGAACACTGGATTCTGTGTACCCTGTCTTGAGCCATCTCAAGATCCTAGAGATTCCATCTCCCAATTTAAACGTATCCTGTCAAGAATTGTTTAAATGGTGTTCTGGGGTGGGGAAAGAGAAGAATATTAGAACTATCACTTTTAATGACCCACTATGAGCCAGGTGCTGTATTACTTTATATATGTAAACCATTTAACTCTCACAGTAACACTATGCAGTAACTATTACTTTGACTTGAGAAAACTGGAGCTCAGAGAGTTTAAATAATGTCCACAGCATCACAGACCTAAGTGGCAGAGCTGGGACTAGAAGCCAGCCTACTTACTTCATTTAATGCTAATTAATTTCTTTTCCCCACCCCTACTTCTACCCATCTCTGAAGGAAGATAGCACTATTTAAGTATTAGTTATTATTGTCATTATCACTGTTATTATATCATATACGACTGCCCTTTGGAACTGAAGTAGGTGTAGAGAGAAAAAGGGAGAAAAAGAAATGAAACAGATATTTACTAAACTCTGTACGAGGGACTGAGGGTACATATAACAAACTGTAACAGATAGCTATTTTTGAACTATAGCCCTAAAGTTGATTTATGAAATACAGGATTCCAAACCAACCAATTCCAATGCTAGTCACTACCACCGTCATGCTGGAGCCATTCCCTAGACCACAAAATGCCTCTTGTCCTGTCAACAAGTAGGTGAGAACTGAAGATTCTGGACAGTCATAATTTATTGGGTGGCTGGGGCAATGTATATTTGTTGTTTTGGAAACTTAGAGCAGATATATTTGTTATAAATGTCCGGAAATATAAACAATTTGATAGAATATGTAGATGCAGGAGATCATGGGATATTATATAACGGGACTGGGGCTGCATTGCTATGCTAAGAGCAGGGTTTTCTTTTTCCTTTTTTCTCTCTGCCTTTATTTCTTCATCATTTCTGAGGAAGCTGATAGTGTCTTCATAGCATTGGCATTTGATTTTCATTTTAATTTTCAGGATATATTTGCATTTAATTGGAACTATGGTAGGTTCACTGCATGTAGCTTTCCTTTTGCAGACCTTGATTATAATTGAGTCTGGGCTAAAAGGGAAATAGAAGAGTATAACAGGCTATAAAATCCAGTGAAGTGGAGTGTCATGTCACTGGGATTTCAATCTCTGGGCAGAGTCCTGGAGAAATCACTTTTTTTTCTCAGTTTGGGAGGGGAAAGAGTGCCAAGATGTTAAAAGCAAGAACCCACATTTACCTAGGCTAATTTACATAATTCTTAGTGACTTTGAAAAATTGTCATGACTGTGGCTGAGAAAAAAATATAAGATTTTTAAGATTTTTTTTAACTGCAGTGTTCCTTCAGTGGCCAAAGCCCCTTGTTCTTAGAGAATCTCTCTTTCCTTTATAAAAATGTGTCTCAACATGGCTTGAGTCCATGGGCAGGCCATGCTCCTTGTTGCTACAGGCCCATATCCAATAAGGCCATGCTCTTTGTTGCTATGGCACTTGGTGTCATAGTGTGGGAATTTCTTCTGTTATTCTCTTTCTCACACACATGACTGGGTAACTTGAGTAAGACCTAATTTTATTAGCTTTGCTGTATGTTCTTTTACATCTTTCTAAAAGCTCCTTGAATTTGTTTCAGATTTGTGCAACTGATTTTCTTGTTGTCATATTGAATCATAAAGTATTAGAGTCTAGTTGAGCTTCTTCATCCAGTGCTTAAATTTGTTCTTTACTGTTACCTGTTGCCTAGTCTTCACTTAAATATTGCTAGAGGTAGGGAGATTGTTTTTCCCCCCATATGCCCCTCCCCCATGAACCATTTCATCTTTGGACATCTCTGTTGATTCATATGTTGAGCTATAGTCTTTCTATCTCAAGTAAGTTTCCATTTTGGTCCCACTAAACAAGTTTAGTTTCAGGTTTTTTTGTAATAGCTCCTCAAGTATTTGAAGACGGGAAACACATTTCTTAAATTTTCTTACCTGAGTCTAATATCAGTTTTGGGTCCTTCTGGACACTTTTTCTCTAAATGAGTTGCATTTTGTCTCTATCCTCTGTCAAAGTTGATTAGAACATATGTTTGTTTTCTTTCTGCTGCATTAAAGGCACCAAGTGTCCCCTGTTCAATTTTTTCTTTGTATGTCTGTAGATTAATATATTTTTATGAAAAAATTATTTTATTTTTTTATTTTTTTATTGTTACTTAAAATTTTTTCCAGTGTTCCCAGATTCATTGCCCATTCCCCACACCCAATGCTCCATGCAATAGGTGCCCTCAGTACCCACCACCAGGTTCTCCCATTCCCCGACCCCCTCCCTCCAAGTCCCTCAGTTTGTGTCTGTGTCCAAAGTCTCTCCTGTTTCGTTTCTCTCCCAGAATTACCCTACTTCCCATTTACTTTCCTTCTCCTACTGTCTTCTATATTACCCCTTATGCACCGCAAGTAAGTGAAACCATGTGATACTTGACTTTCTCTACTTGGCTTATTTCACTCAGCCAACTTTTGTAGCAACATAGACTGGATTAATATATTTTTTTAATGTTAGATCATTAGCACTGACAGATGATTTTAACTAAAACACATACACTCAACTTCTCTTTCTCACAAACCATCCCTTCTTCCCCAGGAGACAAACATTCTAATTGGTATGACATTATCTGCCCTAACAGTTCCTGGTATATGAAGTGCCTAAAATGTTATCTTCCATTGTTTCCACTTTCTGGAGTACTTGAATTAAGTTCAAATTCAAGATGTTTTTGAAATCTTAAATCTCTCTGGGGATGTTTTTCATAACATCTTCAAACTGGATAACGCTATAATAAATGAAGTATGCTGCACTGGATTAAAAGGTTATTTCCCTTGTGTGTCAAGCTCACACCTCCCATTAGGCCCTGGATGTCTCTGGCTGTCAGTACAACAATTCTGTCTCCATTATGTTCCTCAACCTCCACTACTCAATGAAAACTTTAGCGAGAAAACTACCCATCAAGCTGAATCCTGAGTGGCACCAAGGCAAATAAAAGGAGCTACAGAAAGAATCAGAAATAAACAGAAGAAATAAAGGACTTTATAAACTAATAAACTGAGTCCAGGTAATCAGAGCCAATGGCCAATGGAAAACCATTATTTGAAGTTAAAAATAAGGATGGAATTTTGTATAAGACCAGAGCCAAATAAAAAAATGAACAATGATCAATAACAGGCAGTGATACCAGTAAGTTAGAATATTGAGGGATAGCACAAGGATATATATTCTAGGGGGTTAAGATACCCTCAGTTAAAGGTCACATACTAAGAAGGTCACATACTAAGATTGTAAGTACTTTTGCTTGTTTGTTTTTGAATATTCTCTATAAAGCCAGAAACTTCTACTAAGAGTTCTCTTAGTGTTAAGCCAGACAACCTGGGTGTCTATCATAATGAAAACAGATAAAATGTGGTGGGTGCATGCTACAGAGAATTACACACAGATAAAAGCAACAGTTTAAATATGAATGGGTCTTTAAAAACACAATTTATAGTAAAAATTAAAAGAATGAGATCTGTAGTATGATACATTGCATAAAATTTAAAAATATACACATAAAACAATATACTTTCTAAGAGAATGCATACAAAAAAGATACACATTCACCACATTAGAATAGCTATGCTTGAAAGAAGGTAGGAATAAATGGGAATAACTGAATAATGGCAAGAAAGAAACTTTGCTTGGAATACCCATGAACTGAGGAATATGATAACATCAATCCCGTTTGCCTGAGACCAATAAGAAAAATAAAATGCTAGGCTATTGTATACAAATAAAGACAGTGTCTAGATCATTAGGAAGTAAAAATAATAGTGCTATCTAGTAGAATTTTCTTTGATAATGAAAATGTTCTGTGTCTGTGCTGTCCAATATGATAGCCACTAGCTGCCTGTAATTAGCACATAAAATATGACTAGTATGATGGAGTAACTGAAATTTTAGTTTACTTATGTTTAAATTTAAATTGCTATATGTTACTAGTGGCTACTGTATTGGACAGAGCAGGTTAGAGGTTGCAAGTAAGCCCAGATATTGGCACAGAGAAGGTAAATAGATGCTGTAGTTGCAGATAACACTACTTCTAAGAAACACTCAATCCTATCAGTAGATAAGAAGATAACAAAGGAACCTGAGAAAAACCAGGATCACTAGGAAAGAACAGCACTCATCCTTCCCCTCTGCAGGACTTGTTTTTCCTATCAGTAGTTGAACCTCCAGAAGCCTGGTAAGTTCTTCGCTACTATGAACTTGGCTGCTGGAATTGGGAAGAGTCCTGCTGCTGCTGTTTAGCAAATGTGAGCTTTGGAATTTCACAATCAATGGGTGCTTCCTAAATAGACTTTAATGAGTACAGGGCCCTAGAATGCCATCTGTATGGCTTTGGGCATCAGCCAGGTTGGCGTGAGCTGGGTGTTAGAAAATATACTCCAGGGCTCCATTTCAGAGATTCTGGTACTATGAAGGGTTTGTTTTTTTGTTTTTCGTTTTTTGTTTTGTTTTGTTTTGTTTGTTTTTTGCTGAATTGGCTATGGGTGACAGTAACATATTTCTAGAGGTCAGAATACAGAGATAATAGTGATAGATGATTCCTAAGTTATTGGAGAACTCTAACTAGAATGACATCTTACCTATTCTTAGGCCCAACCTCTCTTCTTCTACAGTGTCTCCCCACCTTATCCCCTATCCTTTTCCTTGTTTTTAGATAGCCATTCTTGGTCCCATGAAAAAAATTAAAGGAGTTTAAGAAAAATTCTTTTGATGGGAGGGGGGGTGCATGACCTTATAAATATATGGCATTAGTTTCCTGAGTGATTTTGTGGAGTTATTGAATTTTCCTTTCCTATGTTGAACAAGACTTCTGTAGCAGTCAAAACTATGTATTTGTATAAATAGTCAAACTCATCTTAAAATCTCTCTCTTTATATATAAGTAGCTACACAAAGAGATATCTTGTGGAGTCCACTTACTTGTGGAGAATGTCTAGGCCCTCTGATCTTTGGAAATGACAGATCTTCTGGTTATAAAAAGGTCCAAGCATCCATCAGCCTGTGAGTTAGACAGTAACTGCCAAACTTCTACTACAGACATGTCTGCAAAAAGAATGTGATGAAGATGGGGTGAGATCTGAAAAAGTAGTCTCACCACTTGTTAGGGGTTGCTTAGAAGCTATGTATTTAATAGGTACAGTCCCAGACTTGAGAGGAAAGTTACACTTGACTTCATGAAGTGATCAAAGATGGATTCATTTTTATGAAGCCTTGGGGCTATGAACTAGAGGGAATTTTTTCTTTGGTAAAAGAAATCCCAGTTGAACCAATATCTGGAAAACCTATCCTAGAGGTTGACAAAGCTAGGAGAGTAATTGTAAAGTAAAATCAAAATACAGAAATAAATATTTGAACCAATCTAAGATATATGACACTGAGAGAGGCCTGCTATTCCAAGTATACTCCTACATCTCCTAAACTCTAAGTACATTGGCTGTAGAGCTTGTGTTTCTCATTTTTGTTTTCCTCATCACATAGTCTAACACATAAAACAAGTATTTAATAATTGCAGAAGTAGTTCACACTCTTGTGACAGTTCCAGCCTTCCAACCAGCTGTTTATACTGATCTCCAAATAGCCAGGATGGTTAAGGAAGTAGGGCATTCAACTAAACCCCAGATCCTCAGATTTTCATCAATGTTGAACTTTGCTGTCCTTCACTGTTTAGACTATAAGACAGGTTCCCCCATTTAAGTACACATGTTGAGAAATCCTTGGGACTATTTCTGAAATCAGAAAAGAAGGCCAAGGATTTTATGAATGATGAAACTGAGCCCCCGCCCCATTATCTGTAGCAACTAGCTCAACATCCCATGGGAAGATTTTCATAGGACCAAGATTGATTCAAAATTCCTCAGCCAGACTAACAGTATCACTTTTGCTCATGGGATGGTTTGGATTTGTTTATGTGTTGTTTTCAATTTATAGATGATTCTTGTCTACTTACCTAAAAATAGCTGATATATCAGAAAATGAGTAAATATATCTGTAATTCTGTAGGAATTCAAAATAAATATATTAATTAATTTTATGTTTATGTCTTTATACTCTTATTTTCTGCTTTGGGGGGGATTTGAAGTAAGAGGTAAGTACAAGACTATAGAAGAAAATTACTATGATCACTTGGGACTTTTTCAAAATTTTTTTACTTGTCATGGTATCCCTAGTCCCTCAACCCCCGTTCAAAATTTTGAGGGATATTTTAACTAGGCATTATTAAATAGTTGAATTTATTCAGTATTTTCACACAAATGAACTCCCAGCTCCTTTTGTCTTCCAACTAGTCCAGTGTGAAACATCCTGCTTCCACAATAGAAGAAGGCACTATGATTTTTGAGTGTCCATGAATATTCTGTGAGTGTGTGAATGGGAGAAAGATGGTGTTTTGGACTGGTACATCTCAGGGTGACAACACAGAGCTCTAGACTCCAGAGGCTAGGAGAGCAGTGCCTCCTTCCCAGGTGTTTTTGGAGTTTGACTTTTCCCCCACCCCTTCGACTTCCCCCTTGAGATAAGCAAGGACATTGCTCTTATCTGTGACAGCACTTCCTCCAATAAAGACAAAAAGTTAGTAGTGCTTTGATTTTAGTGGTTATTTTTATTTATAAAGTCTATTTCTCCTGATGTGTAACGTTGTGCCATGGGGGATATTTCCAAGGATGTGTATGTATTACTAACTCACTGTGTGACACTGGAAAGTAGTTTCCCTTTTCTGGGACATGGAATTTGGGATTGGACTATCTTCTAAGATCCTTCTAACACTGTGTTTCATTGATTATATTTCTTTTTTTTACTATGTTCAGTTAGCCAACATTAGTTTTTGATGTAGTGTTTAACGGTTCATTAGTTGTCTATAACAGCCAGTGTTCATCATAACACATGTCCTACTTAACACCCATCACCCACTTATCGCATCTCCCCACCCCCTCCCTTCTATAACCCTCACTTTGTTTCCCAGAGTCCAGTCTCTCATGGTTTATCTCTCCCTCTGATTTCTTCCCTTTCAGTTTTCCCTCCCTTCCTCCATGGGCCTCCATGCTATTCCTATGTTCCACATATTAGTGAAATCATACGATAATTGTCTTTCTCTGCTTGTCTTATTTCACTTAGCATAATCCCTTCCAGTCCCACTCATGTTGATGTAAATGGTGGGTATTCATCCTTTCTGATGACTAATATTCTATTGTATATATGAACTTCAGTGATTATATTTCTGAAATTATTTAATAGCATCTTAAAAATTCAATTAACAGTGTAAGAGGGTTCCCCTTTCTCCACACCCTCTCCAACATTTGTTGTTTCCTGCCTTGTTAATTTTTGCCATTCTAACTGGTGTAAAGTGGTATCTCAATGTGGTTTTGATTTGAATTTCCCTGTTGGCTAATGATGTTGAACATTTTTTCACGTGTCTGTTAGCCTTTTGTATATCTTCTTTGGAGAAGTGTCTGTTCATGTCTTATGCCCATTTTTCAACTCAATTATTTGTTTTTTGGGTGTTAAGTTTGAGAAGTTCTTTATAGATTTTGGATAGCAGCCCTTTATCTGTTATGTCATTTGCAAATACCTTCTCCCATTCTGTGGGTTACTTCTTTGTTTTCTTGACTGATTCCTTTTCTGTGCAGAAGCTTTTTATCCTTTTTTATTATATTAGTCACCATACAATACATCATTAGTTTTTGATGTAGTGTTCCATGATTCACTGTTTGTGTACAATACCCAGTGCTTCATGCAATCTGTTCCCTCCTTAATATCCATCACCAGATTCACCCATCCTCCTACCCTCTCCCTTCTAAAACCCTAACCCCAAAGATACAGAAGCTTTTTATCTTGATGAAGTCCCAAAAGTTCATTTTTGCTTTTGTTTCCTATGCCTTTGGAGACATATCTTGAAAGAAGTTGCTGAGGCCGATGTCGAAGAGGTTACTACCTATGTTCTTCTATAGGATTTTGATGGAATCCTGTCTCACATTGAGGTCCTTACTCCATTTAGAGTTTACCTTTGTGTACGGTGCAAGAGAATTGTCGGTTTCATTCTTCTGTATATAACTGTCCAGCACCATTTATTGAAGAGACTGTCTTTTTCCCATTGGCTATTTTATCCTGTTTTATTGAAGATTAGTTGTAGATTTAAGGATCCATATCTGTGCTCTCTATTCTGTTCCATTAATCTATGTGTCTGTTTTTGTGCCAATACCATGCTGTTTTGGTGATCACAGCTTTGTAATATAGCATGAAATTAGACAACGTTATGCCTCCAGCTTTGTTTATGCCATTGGTGGGAATGCAAGTTGGTACAGCTGCTTTGGAAAGCAGTATGGAGGTTCCCTTAAAAAGTTAAAAATAGAGCTACCCTGTGACCCAGCAATTGCACTACTGGGTGTTTACCCCAAAGATACAGATGTAGTGAAAAGAAGAGGCACATACACCCCAATGTTCATAGCAGCAATGTCCACAATAGTCAAACTGTGGAAGGAGCTGAGATGTCCTTCAACAGATGAATGGATAAAGATGTGGTCCATATATACAATAGAATATTACTCAGCCATCAGAATAGATAAATACCCACCATTTGCATCAACATGGATGGAACTGGAAGGGATTATTCTAGGTGAAATAACTCAAACAGAGAAAGACAATTATTATATCATTTCTCTTGTATGTGGAACATAAGGAATAGCATGGAGGACATTAGGAGAAGGAAGGGGAAAATGAAGGGAGGGGGAATCAGAGAGGGAGACAAACCATGAGAGACTATGGACTCTGGGAAACAATTGGAGGGTTTCAGAGGGATGGGGGTGGGGATAATTGGTTAGTCCAGTGGTGGGTATTAAGGAGGGCATGTATTGCAATAAGGTGTTATATGCAAACAATGAATCATGGAACACTACATCAAAAACTAATGATGTATTGTATGGTGACTAACATAAGATAATAAAAATAATAAATAAATTAATATGTAAAATTTTTAAATTAAAAATTAAATAAAATTCAATTAACAGGATAGATTAGTAATAAGAAAAGAGATTAGAAACCATATGGTGAAACTCATAGGATAATTCAACCTACAGTTATTACACTCAAGCATCAAATGTAACTCAATGCTGCCTATCAATGAAGGCACTTGGTGATTAGGACACAATCCTTGAATAAGCTCATTCTAACAAAATGCCAGTCTACAGTGGCATGCTCCTTCTAAGGACTCACCATCTTGTACACAGCAGTGGCTGTCCCAGGTTGGTGTCTCTACACTTACTATGCCATTATACTGCCCATTTGGGTCTGGCAGCAAGAAGAAACTCTTTTTGAAAATACCCATCCTTTATCTGAAAACCAGTGATTGGACTTATCTACCGCTTGTTCTTTGGACTTGAGAGAAAAGTAAGCAGGAGAAGGCCTAAAAATAAAATTATCTTGCAAAGGCAAAGGGACTCAGATGTGCTCATAAGGTGGAGCTACCTAAGATCTGAAATTTTAGAAATTAAGACTAGTAGGGAGGTTGGCTATTCCTGTCTTGAATGCATGAGTACCTGTTTGTTTCTTTCTGGCTGTACTTCAAGTCTATTTTTAAAAAGATTTTATTTATTTATATGACAGAGAGAAACACAGCGAGAGAGGGAACACAAGCGAGAGAGGGGAGTGAGAGAGGGAGAAGCAGGCTTCCCGCCGAGCAGGGAGCCCAATGTGGGGCCGGATCCCAGGTCTCTGGGATCATGACCTGAGCTAAAGGCAGTCGCTTAACCAACTGAGCCACCCAGGCGCCCCCGTACTTCAAGTCTTATTGAATATTAGGTTTTATGGCATTTGCATAGAGCTTTAACATAGACAATGCATTTTTACATATTTTCTCAATGATTTATGGTCTTATGCACTTGCTCTTTTTGGAAATCTGTTTAGAGTGATGTCAAAAAGGATGGTGCAGTTAAGAACAATAGGTGAAGGGAGAAAAAAAAAAGTGGAGTAAAGGACTCCCAAATATTGAGTCTCTGATCTAAGACAAATATACAGTCACTATAGCTGCTGCAGGAGCCTGACAACAAAGGAGCCCTCCCCCCAGATTGGTGGCTGCCAAAGATGAAGGCATGTAGAATATACAGAACCCTGTCACCAATAGCAGTACCCTATTTGCTACCTTTGGTAGGAATGTACAAAAATCAGAGGAATACAGGAAGGGACATGAGATGGAGACAGTTAAGAGTTTCCTCAAGTATACATCATAGGCTCATCTCAGAATCATACAAAACTTAAATCAGAACTCTTCTTATATGTGAATTTTTTCTTGCGCATATAATTTTAATCTCAAAAAATTAAATTATAATTTCTAAAAAGCTAGGTGAGCCCTTAGATATAATCTAATTCAATTTCCTTATTGTATACAAATAATACTTAGGACCAGAGAGGGGAAAGAGTTTGTCTGAGGACACCCGACTAGAAAGTTGTTGTACTCCATCCATTAGATGATATCACCTCCTCTATAAGAGTTTTTTGTGCATATCTTTTGAGTTTTGGAATATTTATAATGAGCGATGACATAGAATTCTTTAGTTTAACTGTGATAATCTCTTTTTCATGCCTCTCTCACCGTTAATATTTTTAAACTTACATGGTTCCTCATTTAGGCATGTTTTCTGTAGTTAAAAGCATCATACCTACATATTTCTGATCTTAGTATCTTAAAATCCTGGCAAGTTTAGAAAATGGAATTAGCTAAGCAACATTATAGATATAAATGTGCTCTCTGAAGTAATGTTGATTCTGTCACCCATCATACTGACTAAAGTTTAACTAGGCTACCTGGAAACCTTCTCTGGACCTGTTCGCTACAGCAATCCCATCTCCTTGTTCCATTTCAGTCTCTAACTAAACTTGTAGATTCCCGTCTATAACAACTTACTGGTCAGTTGCTTCCTTCCCAGTATGACAGCTAAGACCTTTGCTAGCTTCATTATCCATGTTGGACCTGATGATTGGACTTATTACTTACCTTATTTTAGTCTCATGAATATCTTGGCACCTGTATTTCTGAGGTTACTCTGACCTGGAACCCAACAATCTCTAATGCTCCTTTCACAATCATCTATTAACTCCTTGATCTCTCCCTTCTCCATTTATGCTGACTCCTGCTCCCTCACCTCCCACTTTTATTTTCCAAACACACCTCCACAGCTCTGCTCAAATCTAACATCTTTCCATTCCTAGTTCCTCCTCCTTAATTTTAATTTTCTTGACTTCTTACACCTGAACATTGTTTCTAACCTATTTCCCTACATCTCTGATTCTTCCACTCTCATTGGTCCTAATGTCCTACTCAAAACCAGTGTCTTTCTAAATTAATATTTAGGTGGCCTCCAGAGTATAGCTCTTTTCAGTTATATCTCCTTGTGTATATCTAATATTTTAGTCAAATGCTTAGTACTCACTGAATTTCCCCCCATCTTTTTCTATGATTCAACATTATTGTATAATGAACTTTTACAGAGTACATACCATGTGCTAAGCACTATGTATGAGCTGCACCCTGTGGAGGTGAAGGGAGCTTAGTCTATTGAGGTAATCAGATATAAAGAGGTCATATTTATATAAAGTGATCAAGACAAAGATCAATGTTCTTTGGGAATGCAGAGAAGTTACAAATTTTGTTTGTGTATGGAGAATCAAGGAAAGTATCAAGAAAAAATTGAGTAGAGAATAAAAGAAGGAGGTTAAAGTGAGGCTGGAAGGGGAAGGAATGGAAGGAATAAGGAAAGGGAAGAGGGTGGGGAAGAATTCCAAGGAGAAAGAATATCAAGTGCAAGATACTTGGAAGCAAAAAATGATCTAGCATATTAAGGAGGACAGAGATGGCTAGAATATTTGGAAATATAGGGAGAGGTAAATAGAATGAAAGGAGAACATAACTTGAGAAGCTGAGGATTGGTAGAGAGAAGTGTTACATGCAAGTCAAAACACAAATATTTAAGGCAAGTTGTCAGACCTATTAATTCTGCAGCAGTTGTTCAGAGGATAAGCTAGAGTGGGGAGATATTCATGGCATCTCATGAAGTTCCTTCAGTCTGGAATGCCTTTCCTCTATACTTCCCCATCCTCATTTCCTGAAAAACCATCCATGAAGGTCCATTCAAATGCTGCTGCTACTGATAAAACTTTCCCTGATCCCCTCCTCTCTGGAAGTGGAATAGTTCTCTTCATTTGGAACTCCCATAGAAAAAGCTTGCTTCTCTTTCGATGTATTATGCATTTATTAGAATTTGTTCATGGCTTGTTTCCCCCAATAGACTCTGAGAGCCTTGAGAACATGGATCTAGCTTCATCCACCTGTCGTTTCCACTGCAGTGCCTGGTATACTACCATTACCACAGGAGGTAACTAGTCAACTTGTTGAATTGATTTAAACTTGTATCCTGAAGATCAGCATACTCAAACCCTAAAGGTTATCTTGTCTCAGGTCCATAGGCAGAAACGTGATTTACTTTCTTGCCTTGCTTTTTTTTTCCCAAAAGATCAGGGGCAGCACAAACGCTAGGGCAGGTCACTTGGACTCTGAGACCTGAGGCTTAAAGACCTTTGGAGAAGATCACAGCAGCTGACTGGGGCAGGATATATGAGACCCCTTTCGGGCCCAACTGAGGGGAAGGGCAGGTAGGCAGTGTTGCTTTTCCAGCTTAATTGAACATTTCCTTGATTCAAAATACCAGTCTCCATGTTAATGTGATTTCAGTGCTATTACACTGCATGATTTACCATGACCATCAAAGCAATTTGTTGTACATACTTCCAACGGGTTAATCAATTTTAGCTCAAAATAGATTTTTAAAGACACACAAAATTTGTTGTCCCAAAATGCTGATCAGTGAGGAAAAGATAAATCAAACAAAGAGCTGTTCATTGTATTAGTACTATGCAAAATTATAATCCCTCTCCCAAATCATTTTTATAAGCAGTCAAGATATAAATAAATAAAAATATGGGAAAATATATGACTTAAATTGTCTCACAGCTGAGCTTTGAAAAGATATGGGAAAGAACCAAAGTTTAGCCTTTTAATTCTGCAGAACAAAGGCCCAGATAGTTGAAAATAATTAAGTTTAATATCTATAATTGTTTTCCCTTTTGAAGAAAATGTGAACTTAATGCAGCCAATCCTACAAGATAATTATAAGTACAAAATGAGATAACATTTGTAACCATATCCAGCCTAGCACCTGGTGGGTATTCATTCATTCTCTTACTCTCCCCCTTTCCAACTCATTCAGCTCCCATAACCCTATCTATCTTTATTTCTGGCCAAAATGTATTTCTTCTATTCTCAACCCTTTATGATTCCCTTTAACTTAGAACCATAAATCCTGGGTACTTGATCAGATTTTCTATTAGAGGAAAATTATATTTTTAGAAAAATAATATCCCAGAGTAAAGTTACAATGGCACTAACATGTCCCCTGACATAGTGTTCTTGTCTTGTGTGACAGCATTGGATAATTCTTGACAATTAAGTATATTGCTCCTGCATATATTTTATGGTATATTAATTTTTGCTAATAATTAATACTTGTCTGAAGCAGCTGTTCTTTAATTTATTACCTGAAAGAGGATGAAAGTATAAATCAATAACATGTATTTTTACTTATATTTCTACATTTTGTTTTGGCCAGGGGTTGGAAGTAATAAGAATTATAGAGAAAGCATTTTGTGTTTTAAGAAAAAAAACACTTGGTCTCTTGGTCAAGAGACTTGAGTGTCTTTCATAGATTCCTATTATGGTATTTTGTGACCTTATTTTATTTTTTGTGTTTCTGTGCCTTGGTCTTCCTGATGATAAAAATAGACTGTCTTGTAATTAGCCTAGGCATAAGGGACAATAAAGCACTAAATTGTTGAAATCTACAAATAATTTGACATTTATCAAGTCCCTGCCAAGATGGAGTTAGTGAAGGGGGGGTATTAAAGAAGGGCAGTTGAGTTTGTTTTTGTTTTGTTGTAGAGAGAGAGAAAGCATGCATGAGCAGGGTGGCACAAAAGGAGAGGGGGAGAGAGAGAATCTTAAGCAAGTTCCACGCCCAACATTGAACTGGATGCGGGGCTTCATCTCATGACCTAAGATCATGACCTGAACTGAAATCAAGAGTTAGACACTTAACTGACTGAACCACCAGGGCACCCTCCAATAGTTTCTTTCGTTTTTTAAAAATATTTTATGTATTTGATAGAGAGAGAGCGCACAGAAGCAAGGGGAGCAGCAGACCAAGGGAGAGGGAGAGGAAGAAACAGTCTTCCCTACTGAGCAAGGAGCCCAATGCAGGGCTCAATCCCAGGACCCTGGGATAACACAAGCTGAAGGCAGGTGCTTAACAGACTAAACCACCCAGGTGCCCTCCAACTGAGTCTCTTAAGAAAATTTCACAGAGGAATCCATGATAGTAGTCTGAGTCCATCTGACCCATATGATTCTATCTGAAGCAGAGGCTCAATCATCTGATTTGTTTATTCAGTTACACCACAAACGAGCCCTTCTTGCCAAGAGATGGGGACTTTGAAATTGCTAACCACTCCTCTCCACTTTTTAGAAATCTCCAGCCCTTCCTTTTGTGTAAATACAACAAGTAAGCATATCTTTCTTTCTCTTTTACCTGGCACCTGGGGTTTACTGGCTACTCTCAAATCAGGTCTTGGATAAAATGAGAAGAAGTCAATTCTGACATATAAATGTTCAAGGAAACTCAGGACCATCTGACATTTTTAAAACTGGGTGGTTGCCTAATACAGACTTCTTATTTTATAGATAAATAGGTAAAACATCATAGAGATATGAATCATGTAAAATTCTGCTTACTGCTTCTTGTTCCATCAAATTTGTACCTACATTTTTTGGTTTATTCATGTAACATGATAAGTGAGTATACATTTGAGATTTTTGTTAGTTGCTTGGCCATCAGTAGTCTGTGCTTTCTAAAAAATATGTATTTATTTATTTGAGGGAGAGGGATGGAGAGAATCCTCAGGCAAACTCCCTGCTGAGCACAGAGGCCAACATGGGGTTTGATCCCAGGACACTGAGATCATGACCTAAGCCAAAATCAAGAGGAACACTTAACCAGCTGAGCCACTCAGGCACCCTGAAGTCTATCTTTTTAATAAAGGGATGGATACTTGGCTGAGAAGGTCTAGGAAAAAGGGGGAGTTTGTAATAAATAAGGATTTATATGTCTACCACATGTTGTGATGGCATGTGGTAGACAACTCCATTTCAGGTGACCTTGTTTTCTATGGTTTTGCATATACCTACCACCCAAGTACGTGGGCAGGAGATAAGGGACTATATATATGTATTCTATGCCCTAAAAATACTAGGCGATATAGGGACCTTTTCAGAAATTTCAGATTTTCTTTGTAGCAACATTTTTTAAAATTAACATACACTGTATTATTTGTTTCAGGGGTACAGGTCTGAGAATCGTCAGTCTTACACAGTTCACAGCACTCACCATAGCATATACCCTCCCCAATGTCCACCACCCAGCCACCCTATCTCTCCCCGCTCCCTCCCTTCCAGCAATCCTCAGTTTGTTTCCTGAGACTAAGAGTCTCAGTCCCATCTTGTTTCATTTTTCCCTCCTACCCCCACCCCCGCCCTGCCTCTCAAATTCTTCATATCAGAGAGATCATATGATAGTTTTCTCTCTCTGATTGACTACTTATTTTTGTAGCAACATTTTAAAATCCTGCTGGGCTAGGAAGAATATTTGTCAATAACAGAGTTAAGGTCATGTAAGTTGAGAAACCAAGAAAGAAATTCTCTACCTCTTTCCATCTTAGCAGTCAAATTTTAAGGCAAAGAGAGAAAAAAATCCGAGTGTGATGTATATGTGTGAGTATGTATGAATTGCCTTGTTTTTGAAGAGTTTTAGATCATCTGAAGTGGAAATGAGGCAAACAGAAATAAAGCCAATCACTACATGCATACGTTTCTTATCTCAGGTCACTCTGGACTTCACTTTGCATCCTTCCTAACTGGATGGCCATGATTAGGTTAAATACATTCCTATCTGGAAGAAGGTGTAAGTTTGCCTGCTTCTTCAGATTTCCATTATGAATAGTATGGTAGTGTAGAGGGAATTGAAGTATCTAGGATGTATGAATGAAGTGTAAGTTTAAAATTGAAGTAAGATGAAAATACAGAGGGAGGCAAACCATAAAAGACTGTATAGTTAAGAGAAGAAACTAAGTGTTGATGGAGGGAGGTGGGTGAGGGATGGGTTAAATGGACAATGGGTATTAAAGAGGGCACTTGTTGGGTATTATATGTAAGTGATGAAACACTAAATTCTACTCCTGAAACCAATACTACACTATATGTTAACTAACTTGAATTTAAATAAAATTTGAAAAACTGATTTATAGAGTGGATATAAACTATCAATCAAATAAACAAACAAACAAAATGATAGAAACAAAGAAGCCAGTCTGGAAACATAAATTCCAGTGATCCTTTTAAGACCTCTTTAACTGAAATAACCTTAAAACAGAGAAAAAATACATTTAATGACTAACATTATATATTTAAAATGTGCAGGTTGGACAGCATTTGGACTTGGAATGAAACAATAAGAGGTTACATTCATGGATAACCAACAAGATAAGGCTGTTGTCGCCTCAGCCAATGGAGAAAACACTCTGATTAATGGGGTAAAAGAAAATGGTAAGAGAATTTAATTATAGTATATACTATCTCTCCTAGTAGTCCTTTGTTATTATCGTAGATTTTTAGTGTCCACAAAATGAACACTTGGAGCAGGTTCAATCTAGGGTGCCTCTGAGATTGATATTAGTCCTAAATTTTAATCCATGAAATTTCTAACTTGGGCTAGAAGGGTCTATAAAGAGCTATCCAACCCAAACACTTTGCTTTTGCAAATCATCTCTGTCAGATGAATACTTAAGTTCCTCAAAATTCATAGTGAATTAGAAATATGCTCTGATGTGTGGCTTGGAACATTTGGATGCAGAGGAGCTTCCAGAACAGAGGTCTGAATGATTGGACTAAACTTTATAGCTTAAAACAATAACTATCCCACCTGAACATTTTCCCACCCTGAAAGCCTTGAGTTTCCAATTGATCAGGCAGTCCAATTATTTCCTTATTTCTGAGGAGAGCTCTGTCTGTGTCTAAAGAAAAAGCTTAATCTAAAGAAATACTATTTTCACTTGTGTGAATGTTCAATATAAAATCAGGATTATTCTTTAACTTTGTAGTTTCTAGTTCTAAAGCCAGAGAAGTTGAGCCTTAGCTTATATAAGATCAAGTAACAGAAACTGATCAAGGGAAAGAGAGTTAATGAGTGTGGTCTAAGACCTTTAACTTTATTTCTGTCATTTCTTTCCCTTTTCTCCAGATTCAGAGGACCAGGATGTGGCAATAAAGTCATTTGCAGCTCTAGAAGCAGCTGCACCAATCCAGCCTATACCAGTGGTTCAAAAAGAGACCCTGATGTATCCCAGAGGTCTCCTGCCTCTGCCTTCTAAGAAACCTTGTATGCAGAGCCCTCCATCTCCTTTGGGGCTAATTGAAGCACCTGAGCATGCTGCTAATAGTGCTTCTGTGAATGCCATTTCCCTTACATCTGGTGTTTCAAAAAGCCTCCATACATGGTCACTGCCCAATGAGTGTGAGAAAGCTCCATTCGCCATAATGGAGCCTGCAGGCATGTCAGCCCTGAATGGGGACTGCCTCATGCAGCCAAGCCGGACTTGTTTAGGCTGCTTCATGGAATCCAAGGATGCAGTAGATCCTGAGCCAGGAATCAGTCTGAAAGTTGGTGATCTAAATAAGGATTATGAAACCTGTGCAGTTTCTGATATAGGGATTCAGTGTATTAATGCTGGAGAAAACATGAAATATGGAGAACAGCTACTCTCGGACCAGCTCCTAGGCTTTCCTCTGCACAAATCAAGGGCAGGAGAAAAACGGGAAGCTGAGAAATCTGACATTGACTTGGAGGATCCAGCTCAGAAAAATTATTATGAGGCATTATTGCTGGACAAGTGTAATACAGAAGAGGCTTTGCTGGCAAATTCCAATCAGGATTGGGGTTACTTTGAAACTTTCATTAGTGAAAGTAAGATTGAACTACTTGACCTCTGTTCCAAAAATGAGCTGTCTGTCAACTTATTCTCTGAAGAAGATGTGGATAACTACATGTTCGATGATGATGAGTCAACACTAGGCAGTGATGTCTGTTCCTTGAAAATTCGATATGAGTCCTTCCAAGACAATGTTCGAGACAAGACCACCCTTCTAATGCAGGAGGATGCCCAATTCAACTTCTTCCCCAGTGTCTTTACTACCTGCCCCAAGCGAGAGTCTAAGAGTGGGGTCTTGAAGCAGAACAGTGATCTTTCCCAGTTCAAGGTCCCTGATGTGAATATTATCTGGGGGGAGGAGGATAAAAACTTGGACAAGAAGAAGAGCAAAGAGGGACAGGAAGACAAGGGTGTAGAGAAAAAGGATGAAAAGGATCGTGGAGAAAAATCTGCCTTAAGTAAACCATGCAGTGGGACTGATGTAGGGCAATTTAAGAATCCAAAGCAAGGCCATCTTGCCAATTCCTTGGAGGCATCAGGGAATTTCAGTGATGACAGTTCCTTCATTGAGGTCTCTTATGATGCCATGGGGGAGATCAAGGACTGTAGCCGCTATATGGCTCGGGACATTAATTCTGGCAGCACCTCCTCCCAACAGAACTATGGGCTGCGAGCCAAGAGAAAAGTCAGGTACAGTGAAGATTACCTATATGATGTTGACTCACTAGAGGGTGAAAAAGTAAATGAGAGGAAGGAATGGCTGCCAGGTGGTTCCAAAGAGGAAGATGATGATGAATGGTGTCCCAAAAAGAGAAGAAAAGTAACCCGTAAGGAGCCTCCTGTTATAATAAAATATATCATCATCAATCGCTTTAAAGGTGAGAAGAATATGCTGGTGAAGTTGGGTAGGGTAGATTCCAGTGAGACAACAGTGAATTTAAGTGAGACTCAACTCAACAAATATGCCAAGCTGGCCCCCTTGAAGGGCTTCTGGCAGAAGAAGAAAAGACAGAGAAACAGCAACACCGACTCCAACAAAATACCCTTATGCCAAAAACAAAACTTTGAACCAGGTAGCTTTGAGGTGTCATTCCTGCCACCTGCTCGCAAACGAAAATCTAAACTTGGCAATAGGCACAGAATTCAAAGAATCCCATCTGTGGAAACTTCAGCAAGTGGTAAGCAGATTTCATTCTGCAGTGATCAGAGGCAAGGTAGCACTCGTAAGGAAGATGGAGGCCTGAAAGGTACAGTGAATTCAGCACCTCTGGCTGTCCCCGGCTGTGCAAATGGATCACATTTAAATGATATCATAGGCCCTGACTCAGTGAAAGTCAAAGCCCAAGATGCAGGATTTAAGGGTCCAGAGAGGAAAGTGCTCAACAAAATCAAATTTAAAAGTGAAGCCAGGTTAAAATCCAAGAAAATCAAAGCTGGGCAAGAAAACAAGCCAATTGTTCAAATGAGCCCTCTTTTGGAAGATCAATCTTCTACAGCTAATTTAAAGAATGAAGCTATTCCTGGGACCCCAAACAGTTCTCATCTATCTGAATTTCATGAGGCAAAAGTTGTTAAGAATTCTACTTTCTTACCTACAACCTGCTCTTCTGAAATGCCTCTATCATCTGCTAATGTTGCCACCAATATACCTGTTATCCCTGGAGGGTATCTGCAGACATTGTTAGATGCTTCTGATTTGTCAAATAATTCTGGTATATCATACTATGCTCATCATTCTCCAGAGCAAAATGAAGGCAGCCTCACTCAAACAGAAAAATCGTTTGTGCCTCTCCAGCCTGCCCAGGACTGTGTTCTTTCCTCACCCTCTGAGTCCGAACTGCAGCAATCATCCCAAAACTTCAAAATAGAATCAGGCAACTATAGAAATGTGTGGCCCAACAAGCCTACTTCTGGCCCCCAAGAATTCATGGCTGAAGTTTCAAGGGAGATAGCTCCAACCCAATCTAATGAATTTGGAGTCTCCCAAGTAGTCGCCATGGAAAATAATCTCACAGCTACAACATACAGTCGAATCTGCCTCAATAGTGGTGGCAGTAATTGCAACAAGGTCCTATATGCCTCTGTGCAAGACACCCAACTCCCATCTGATGACTCTTACCAATTATGTCACTTTAATAATGGAGAGATATGCTTTCCTTTCCAGCAGAGCCCAGCCAATATGGATGATGATCGGCTCTTTAACTTTGATTCAATGGCCCCACTCTCTGTCAACTCAAGCAATTATTGCTCATTAAGTTTGAAATCCTGTGAAAAAGATGGTGATGATGATATTGCTGATGACTTCCTGGCCCATTGCAGCCCCAAGCTGGTGATCCAGCAGAGCATTGATGAGATAACACCATTAAAGGAGTCCACTGACCTCTTGGATATCTCTAATTTCACTCCTGACAAATTCCGTCATTCATCTCTCTCAGAGATGTCCCCACCTGACACCCCCAGTCTTTCCCCTCAAATTACCAGATGTGAGAGTATCAAAACACTAGGAACACTGAAGGGGTTCCAAGAGGGTGTCCCAGGGCCATTGGGAAATATGGAGAAAGTCAAGTGGGACTGCAGTACTCTTTCACAGCAGGTCCAAGTGGATGATGGATTTACTTTAAATAACCATCAGTTTCAGTTCCATATGTTCAATGATGAGGATTCCGTCAGCCTGCTCCAAAAAACTCCTTGCCTATCAACATTTAATGATCCATCTGGTCAAATGAGTACTAACAACAAAGTGCCAAAATCAAGAAAGAAAAGTTCACCCAACAAGAGTGGGGCTATGAACCAAAGCTCTTCTCAGAAAAATACCAGGAAAAAATCTCTCAAAGCCAACAACAAAGGGATTGAAAAGCCACCTGGCAAAACCTCCCGCCAGGCCCCTAAGTCAACGAAGAAAGGGAAATATATGGCTGCAATCAATGGAGAGAAAATACAAATTGGCATTGGCCGTGGGGGAGGCCAAATCAACAACATATCCTCCACAGGGAAGACATTGGCTGAATGTATTCAACATGGCAGCCCTGTGGCCTCTATGAAGATACCAAGTCAAAAGGGACTTTCTGGAGATTGGACTTTAGGGAAGGAGAGTAGCCCAGCCTGGAGCAACCTGAACATGGGCACCAACACGAACAACCTCCTTGATGATGACCAACGGGAATTTCAGGAGCCTTCCTATATCTTATCCAACATTGCCTCTGGTATGGCGGATGTGCAGAGGTTCATGATGGCCTCCATAGAGCCCCTTTGGGAACCCATGGAGCACCATGGGGACCCCAACATATTCTACTCCCCAGAGTCTAATAGCCTAAAATTAAAAACCCTCAAAATATTGGCTGGGACACCACAGGAATCTAAGAAAAAGGTCAACAGTGGGTCCCCAGGAGCCACTAAGAATCACAGGTCCATCAAGGGTGTTAGTAAAAGCAATGGGAAAGCAGCGATAGGTGATCCTGGTTATGCAAACATGCATGGTTATGAGGACTCTCGCTCTTCCATCTTTGATAAAAAGTATAATAACCTGAGCACTTTAGGCAATAATGGACCAACACACAAAAAGTTATATCGTCACAAATCCAGCTCCAAGGCCCTGCGAGATGAGAAATGTAAGGGAAAGTGCATGGAGCGAGAACAGGTCCACAAGGATGAGACTGGGACAGCTTCTTTTGAAAAACTGAGGTAATACTGCACCAAAATGGCTGAGATGGTGTACCCTTAGCTTTCCTACTACCTGCTAAGCCCACAGTCCTTCATTTTTTCCTTCTTGAAAGCAAAAGTTTGCATGAAAGAAACTGTCCCATTCCTTTCTTTTTCAAATTAAAAAGAAAAAAAGTGCATGAAAATCCCTATACCTTTAAGCCACCCCAAAAATTGGGCAATTTTGTTGTGGCTTAGCTAGGGATAAACTGTAACAAGGCTACTTTTTCTGCTATTCAGCATTAGTTTTTACTAATTGAGAAAATAGAACTAAAATATGCTCTTGAATGATTTGGGGAAGGGAAGGGCTTTGCAGTAAAAAACGTTTTGAACAACAGCATCAAAAAGTTCTGTAGACAAAAGGGCAAGATCTTTAAACAAAAAGAGCATAATTTGGAAAACAAAGTCTCATCATGTGGCAATTAGGAGTGCATTCTAGTGCCCCCTGTGTCTGTATCTATTTCTGCATCATACAGCATTTACTATGATGTAAACAAATTTAGATTGTATGATCCCTTTGTGGGACATACACTAAAGCTAACTAAGGTGGCATAAATTGTTTGGTTTTTCTGCAGGGATTCCGACCACAATCTCCTAAAAGCAGAAACAGCATTTTGGGTTTTACCTGTGTTTGAAGAAGAAACTCACATTTTCCAGAAAGACATTTGATGTTTGTGTTTTATTTCTTTCAAAATATGCCTTGTGGTATGTATGTTGACATGTAAGTGCTTAAAGAAAAGAATTTTTGAAGTGTGGGAATAAGTCTTTGGAAGCAAACTTTAATCTGATGTTCTATGTAAAAGACTTTAAAAGTCATACAGTTGCACAAGTAGTTTATGCACTATTTACCCAAGGAAGAAAAGGAAAACATTGTGCCAAACTACAAAAAAAGTGACTGTATTGTATATATTTTTACTTCTATATCAACATTTGGTTGTGAGTATTTGGGGATCTTGTCCCTGTCGATTTACTAGAAACATTCCAGTGATTCTTGCTACTAACCAACCCCACTTATGTGGATAGCACCTATAGATCACAGTGGAAAAATATGTTGTGTCACACAATTTACCAAAACTTAAAGGATACTGTTTGAAATGTGCCAAATTTCCTTACCTCATCTCACAGATTCACCCCACAGTTTAAAGCTCATTAATGGGTTTAATACACACACACACACACACACACACACACACACACACACACACATTATTTTGAAATTTTAAACTCTACTGTCCTGTGTGGAAAGATAAACAATTAAATAAGGCACAATAAAGTTTTGTTTGTTCCATTGTCTAACAGTTCAATTGTTGAAAAAGTCTGGAAGTCATAACAGCTAAGTCCATCAGGGACCTAATATATGCATTTATAGAACCTTTTACAAGGAAACAAAACAGCTGCTTTAAAGTTTGTTTTCTAAAAGCAAAATCTGTAGCTGAAAATTATTTAAAGTGCAAAGTTATATTGCTGATACTTTATATCTCAGTTTTATATATTTTATAATAGTCTGGGATAAATTATAAAATAGCTATAAAATCAACACTAATGATAAATGAAGTACATAGATTGCTTTTATTTAAGTAGTTTCATAAATGTTTTGTCAAAAGTGCACTCATACCATGGCTTTAGTGTTCTTTAAGTGTCTAATCTTGCAATGCCAATGTCATTTAAAGAAAATGTTAAGGCATCTTTGTTCAACTCCGATGAGTTATGTACACATATTAGATAAGCTGAACAATTTTGTGGTTAACAACTAATCAGGGCCACATTTACTTAGTCTGAGGATGACTAGTATTTGACGCCAAACCCTAAACTTAAATTTCAGTTTTTATATACATTTTTGAAATCACATTTTTGTTCTGTCCCTCCCCCTTTTGTCTTTAAAATTCACAGCTTCAACACTACTGGTGTTGCTTTTTCTTCCCCTTTATTCACCACTTGACTTCTAACATTTGATCTATTTTCCTTGCACAGTTGAAGGCCTGTGTGTCTGATGACTGATGCTTTATGGCACAGATGAAGTAATGGATGTAAAAGCGCTTTGTAGATCGTAAAGTGCTATACAGATATAGGGGATTAATATTATTAATGTTGTTGGTTGTTGTCGTTGTTACTCTTACTATTCTTACTAATACTGTTACTAACCTATTAACTTGTGAATATATAGGCTGTGGGTGGGAGGGCGGAGAATAAGTGAGTGGGTAAAAGGGAGACTTAAAAAAAAGGAAGATGTTTCAAAAGGAAAAATTTAAGCAAAATATAAACCTACCTAGTCATTGCCACCTAAATATATTCACAAACAGAGAAGCAACATTTGAAAGTAGTCAGAGAGAAATGGAAGGAACGCTGTCACATATATAAATACATACACTTCCTAGTCCATGATTCCTTTCACCAGCCTGCTCTACTACTTATAACTAGGTATTAAAATGAACAAGCCTGTGTTCTTGGTGGTGTGACTGTGTGTTTATGGGAATGAGTGGGTGAGGAGCATTTTGGGAGGTTGATTCAGGCCTATTTCCAAGGCTTTGATGCTCTGTGTGTGGTGAGTCTTAGACAATTACTTAATGGAAAGGCACCAGACGTAACATGTCTCCTACTCTACAGCTGCCATCCAGAGGGGAAAATAATCAAACTGGAACACTTTCTTTCATTTCTGTACTCTGATAGCTAGATGTTTATGCTTAATGCTGTGGCTGGTTCTTAGGAACTAGATTTTGCTTTGGTTTTGGTTTTGTTCTATTTTACAGTTACATTTTGGTATGGAATCACCAACTCTACCTGTATTATGACCCCCAAGACTCCAGACCTCAAAGTCACTTATAGGAATGGAGTGCTGTCTTTGTAATCAAAAGGTGGCAATTAAAGAAATAAAGAAAATGTTCCATGGGTACAATGGGTTTTATTTAAAAAAGTATGGGAGGAGTTATCCCAGTTTTTCTCAGTTCAGCTTTGGAAAATGGGGTGGGGGTGGGGTAGAAGGACAGCCTGAAACTTTCAGAAACAGTTTCCTTGTCAGAACTTGCTATCACAAGTCCTTTGGAATAGATACTCTTTCAGTTGCTCCTATGGAGCCCATTAGGGGCCAATTCTAGGGCATGATTCATCCCTTTCTCCAAAGAGAATTGACATTTTAAAGTATCATTTTTAATGGCCTACTACAGTGAATTATATGTCTTTAACATGTGTGTCAGTGATTTATAATCAATCATTTTCTACCAAGACACAAGAAACTAATTTTGATTAATGAGCAATAGACAAGGCAGAAGATGCTTATTCTCTTAATTTTATTTAATATCCTCTCAGTACATTATGTTCTGAGCTCTCCAGTTTTTATGGCTTTTTTGGTCCTGTCACTGCTCACATTTTTTTCTTCCTATTACAACATAGTAGGCCTGACTCTTTGGAGACCCCTTATTCAGCCATTTGCCTTAGTGGAGTGAGGACCACTGATACAAAAATAGTGTTTTGCCCTATCACTGATATTTCAAGTCAGATATATGGAAAGTTCCCTGGTCTGAAATTCCTGATTGCCACTCCCTTTTAACATCTCTCTGAGACACTGCTTCCTATTAATGCCTCCTCAACAGAATCCCATTTAATCTTTATTTTCCTGGAAATAGTATTCTCCATTAGTCTTCTTATTTAATTTCAGTCCTTGGTCCTGGAAATTTTCTTCCTTCCTGGAAAAATATTCCACCTCCTCAAAGTATCAAGAGTTTAAGAACCTTAGCCAGGCTACTCCTGGAATTTCAGAGGGCAACCTTCCACTCTTAATTACTTTAATTATCTTGGCCACTTTCAAATCCAGTTTCAAACACACACACACACACACACACACACACACACACACACACACACACGGGGGGGGGAGAGAGAGAGAGAGAGAGAGAGAGAGAGAGAGAGAGAGAGAGAGAGAGAATTATACCGCATGACTAAGGAAAGTTGTAAACTCCTTTTCCTTGAAAGTCTGTAAAAATATGTCTGATTCCCTTTCTGCCCTGGTTAGGTGCTAGACTATGTGGAGAGGGTACTGAAATAGTAGTCTTGACCAAGGTTCTTCTAGACTTTGGGGGTTATGTTTGGGCTGTGATAACTGGCTTAGATCAGTGGCCTCTCCAGGTTTCATATACCAGCTTCCTCACATATGCTGCTTCCTCTCAGCTTTCTCTTCTGACTTCTTGTTATTCTGTGCAATTATGTGTTAAGGCCTTACCTTCTCCTAAATCTTTTCAAACCTCCTGTACTACCTTGACCATCATTTCTTTAGCCATCTCCCTGAAGTCTTTGGTGCTAGGTGGGCTTTTGTGACAACTTTCACCTTCTCTGACCTTTTTCCTTGCTGAGAAGCATCTGTATGTGTGCAGGGGGGAGGGAGGGATCGGGAGGGGTTTAAGCATGTATGTAAGAGAGAGAAGCATAAAGGATGCTTTAAAAGCTGTAAACAGCTCTGGTTAGCATCCTATGTTCTGTTACGTGAGGTTCTGCAGTTCTAGTGAATTTCTGTTTTAGTGGGTCCTGATGAGCATTCACTGCCTAAAAGAGAAAAACCATATCCAAGGACCTCTTAACCAAGCTTATTCTTACCAAGCTGAACCAGTCTGACGCAGATCTGCCACATCTTCAATTTACAGATGCTCTCAGAACAGTTCCAAGAATTGAAGAGAGCAGAGTTTCTGTCCTAAACAGGAAAATGGAGCACTAGCTAGTCCTAAGTAGTGCCAAAACTATAAGTGGTTTTTTTTCTCCTGGATTATTAAGAACTTACCTAATTTCTGGAGTTTCATTTTTATTCAGGATTTTTAAAATGATAGCTTATTATAGGAATATGTCCTTTTATGAAATAAAATTAATATGAGATTTATTTTCTAATCATTAAATTCACTAAGCCCACCATTATTTTAGAAGGTTTGGTACCGAAACCAAACATTTTAATAACTGGGGATAAATCGGAACCTTGTCAACACAATGTAGGCCAGGGAATTTTGTAAAGGTTTCTCAAGGACCCGAATATGGGAGGAAAAATTTAGCTGTGCTGTTCAACTTGGGGAACACTGTCATCAACTTGAGGGTCCTCAGCCAGCAGGGGATTATTTTGATGCCAGTCCACAGGCTACCCTTTAAGGCACAATTTTTACTCAGAGCACTGAACAGTAGCTACAGTCATGAAGCAGAGCTCCCATTGCAGTTACATGATACTTGAGATGTACTCTTCATTTCAGAATCATAACTAAGAGATGAAACATTAGAGAAGGACAATGTGAAGGAAAGAGGTTTAGTACAAAGTATGTGGTGTGAATGAGATTTAAAAATCAGTATCTGGGTAAGTAGAAAAGAAACATTTGACATGAAATGGAAAGGATGTCTGTCCATCTATCAGGCTCAGTGGTTTCTGAGTCTTAGACATCCCCTTCAGAAAGAAGAAAGAAGATGTTTAAATCACTCTGCTTCTGTCAGAGATACCTGGTTTTACAGCACAAAAGAAAAGGCTTAGAATGAAAACTAGAAGAGGCCTTTTGTTTTTGACTCCCAGTGAGAAGGGTAGGAAGCTTAAAATGCTCTACTGGGATACCTGTAGCACTGACTAGAGTTTGCTGCCTACAGTTTTGAATGTACTAGTCCTTAATTTAATTTCCATAAAACTGAATGCACCTCTTTGGTAAAGAACTGACTTATGGTGCTAAAGAAACTATTATCTCCATTGTTCTCCTCTCCCATGCCCTTTAAATATTTAAGAAAATTTAAAATAAACGTGTTAGAAGCCCTTTTTATGAATGTAACTTAAGTTTCTGTTTGACATATGACACTGCAACTTTAAAATGTTAGGAAATTGTTTGCCTTTTTTTTCAGAGTTAAGCTTTATAAATAATCTGTAGAGTCAATTGAAGTATAAAGCTTAAGGATCACTCTTAATACGCCTACAAAATCTTGTATATTTTTAAGTGTGCCAATTTGTAACATATTTTGTAAGTGTATATTTTTCTTAGAAAAGTGCTGTGAAGTGTCTGTATGTGAGAGTTTTCCTTTTTCTGCACCACTGGGTGCTAATAAAAGGATATTTACTTCAAAGTTTCTGGTTTTAGAAACCATAATACAAAGAAAAAATACACTTTTGTTGGGAATTTTGTAACACAAAACATGTTGTGAAAGAGTGTAGTGATCTTGTGCAAATGAAAATGAACATTTGTGAGCTTCTTGCTGTTTTATAGATTTTCTTGTAAATTATTCTTGTAACACCTCTGGTTTTGTTGTTCTTGTTGCAAAGGTTTTAAATATTTGTGACTGAGTGTATGGTGAAACTGTCATAATGTACCTAGCTGAGTTTTGTTATTGTTTATGGAATAAATAAAAAAAAGTTTAAAAAACTACTTTGGAATCATATGTAACAAATCAAATCATTTCTAAATAAATGCTATGTCCCAAATAAAAAGTACTTTATTGTCTACAAATTGATGGAGCTAGACAGTATTATGCTATGTGAAGTCAGTCAAAGAAAGACAAATACCATATGATATCACTCATATGTGGAATTTAAGAAGCAAAACAAATGAGCAAAGAGGGAAGGAGAGAGAGAGAGAGAGAGAGAGAGAGAGAGAGAGAGAGAGAGAGACCCAAACTAAGAAACAGACTCTTAACTATAGAGAAAAAAAATGATGTTTACCAGAGGTTAGGTGGGGGGGATGGGTTAAATAGGTGATGGGGATTAAGGAGTTCACTTGTGATGAGCACTGGGTGATGTATGGGAAGTGTTGAATCACTATATTGTACACCTGAAACTAATATTACACTGTATGTTAACTAACTGGAATTTAAATAAAAACTTTAAAAAAGTTCTTTGTTGTCTAGAGCAGTGTTTCTCAAACTATCTGTGGTGAGGGACCAATTTTTTTTCTCTGTCCATCAAAAAATGATACTATTATAAAACACAACAGGAATAAATTTCTTTAAAATTGAAATGGAAAAAAAGATATACAAAATAAAAGCCCTAATATATTTGATTCAACATGTAAAATTATATTTCAAAACAAATATAAGAGGGAAAAAGGAAAGAATTACAAAGATTTGGTACCCTATTTAAGACAAGTCCGTTGATCAATGTTAAATTGCCATAGAAAATTCTAACTGCTTTGAGTAACACTTTGAGTAGGAGCAAATGCATTACTATCATCTGCAAACCTGTTAGGAATGCTGTACACCAGGCCCTACATCAATTCTACTGAATCAGAATCTGAATTTTAACAAGATTTCTAGATAATTTGTGTGCATGTTAAAGTTTGAGAAACACTGGGCTAGAGCTTTTTGCAGAGGGTTCTTCCCCTCAAATTGGGGAATCATTTTCTAGTATGTCCTATCTTCAAAGACCTTAGAAAAAATGGTGCCCTTGTTTTGTGGTCCAGATGGATTTTGCAGAGATGTAGTCCTCTCAAAGTGTAAAAAGTTGTTTATTGAAAATAATAAATGCTAATTTGCTTGGTACCCCAAAAATGTCAGATTTTCCATAAATCTCTACAGTTCCTGCATCGTTTTACTTACCCCCCCCCAAAGACCCTATATCCTTTAATCAGGACTTCCCCAAGCTCTATCCCCACTGTGCTCTGTATTTTAAAATTTGGTATATAAAAACTGGGTTTTGCTCCCAAGTGCCCAGATCATGTGAACCACCCATCAAAGCCTGGAGCCCTGGTCATCGTAGTGTATACAACCCAAAAGCCATTTCCTTGGTTTTAAATATCATTACTCAAAGAAATTGAAAAATGTGTATGAGAGAATAGCCCTCTGTTCTCACTGAATGATCTTATTCACTTCCACCACTTCAACTATTACCTAATTTTTAAAAATCTCTCCTGAGTCCCTAGCCTAAATTTCCAATTATAAGCTGGCTATCCCCACTTGAACATTCAAGTTCCTCAGACTTACCT
>PITA01020309.1:0-35238 GCA_004023965.1 Spilogale gracilis
TCAGCATGGACTTGACACAGGTGTGAGCTCTGGGACCCTGAGATCATGACCTGAGCTAAAATCAAGAGTTGGAAGCTTAACTGACTGAGCCACCCTGGTGCCCCTGGGACTTCTTGATCATTTAAAAATGAAAAATATTTCCTCTGTCTCCTCCTCTCTGTTGCCTCTCTTCATTAAAAATGAAACTGCATCTCTTAAAAGAAAAAAAATGCAGTCTGTTAAGTTTGAGGTGTAATTTGAGAGAGAGGGAGGGGAAGAGAGAGAGATAGAGAAAGAGGGAGGGAGAGAGAGAGAGAGAGAGAGAGAGAGAGAGAGTGTGTGTGTGTGTGTGTGTGTGTGTGTGTGTCTATGCTAATGTGCTTATTTGGGATGACTTCCTGGGGTGTGGGGCTCAAATGTACATTTGGAATGACCGATCGGGTCTAGCACATGTGGTGGCTGTGTCTTGGGTGTGTGAGTGTGGGAAAGGTGTATGCAAATGCCATGTGTGCTTGGTATGAATGTATGGAGGGGGTGTGTGTATGAATATAATATTGTGACTGTGAGTAGTCCTGTGGTATACGTTGTATGTCATTGTGAGTGAGTGCACCATATGTATCTAGTTGTGACAGACACGTGGGCTTGTGAGTATGAATATAATCTGTGTGCACCATTTTTAAAATCTGTTATTTTGCATCTTCCAGCTGCATTGCTCAAATGCTATAGAATTATAGCTCAGAATAGTTCCCATAAACAAAAGCATTTGGCCTCCCTGGTTCAGCTCGATGGAAATTGGCAGCACACTCTGTCAGGGTGTCCACTGCTGGAGGTGAGGCCTGGGGCAGAATTCCCGCAACTATCTGGAGGAATGTGACATGACTCACCTTCGTGGATTGAAACACTCCTGAGATCCTATTGTTTCACATTAATCACAGCCTTAACTCGGCTTTTTTGACTTAGTTTTTTCACACCCTAAGAATAGAACCACCAGGATTCCACTTTAGCCTTTATATTGACTCACAAGCCCTGACTTTCATACTTCCCAAGGACAATTAGTGAGTTGGCAGCAATTAGAGATCTTTTTTTAACCCCCCAACCTAGTTGTAATGCATTTTCTCAAGAATAATAAGTCTTGTTAATTTGAGCATCTCTTTCTGCTCACACTACCTACACAGCTTATTTGGCCCACCCTGAAATTCTTTGTGTGTTAGTAGGAAGGTCATGGATGTGGGATGTTCCTATAACTCTCCTTAAGGGGGCTTTTGCCCACAGCATCCCCTCCAAGCCTGCAGTGACTGTAGTGTATGCTCCAAGTGATCCTTTTCCTTGACTGATGATGGGGGAGGAATCCCTTCTCTGTGAGTCCATAGGTCCTCTACCCTGGTCAGTGCACACATGGCACATAAATGCAAACACATACTGGGCATGAAGTCTTCTCCAACAGAATGTGGGATTCCTGAGAGCCAGATGGACGTACATCCCTCTCTGGTTCCTGAGTACTGTATAGTCTCTGATTTAGAAGAAGAAGTAATGGACTCAGGAAAGGAGGGAAGAAGAAAAGAAGGAAGGGTTTAAAACAAAAGTAGTCTGGGGTGCCTGGGTGGCTTAGTTGGTTAAGTGACTGACCCTTGATTTCAGCTCAGGTCATGATCTCAAGGTGGTACGATGGAGCCCTGCATTGGGCTCCACGCTCAGTGTAAAGTCTGCTTGGGATTCTCTCTCTCCCTCTCTTCCTCCTCCCACTCATGTGTGTGCTCTCTCTCTCTCCCTCTCTAAAAAAAAAGTAGCCTTCACAAATACATCTTCTCAGTGTCAGTTACTCTTCTAGATGCCTCATGTTGTCACCTCACTGAATATGGTTCTCAGCCTTTTAGAGTTGTTTCTCTTGGTCACTCCAGGTTAGAGATAAGAAAACAGAGACAGAAGCAACAATGAGCTGCCCAGCACCACTTAGCTTATGAATGAGCCAAACTGTCCGCTCAGGCAGTGAGGCTCTAGAGGTGAACCTTTGATCAGCTTTCATGTTGTGTACTTTGGCTTTGTGCCGTGCCCAGCAAGTATGTGTGTTGTTCCTGTGAGCTGGGCCAGTCTTGAACTCAGTCCGTGTCGTTTGTCTGAGTAGATTTCTTTTCCCTTTGTATCTCCCTAGGTCAGTAAAGGTCTTGTTTGATGGCGAATATCATGCATCAAATTCTACCTTGCTTAAGCTAAAGGGGAACTACTGTCTCACGAACAGCTGAATCCAAGTCTGAGATAGCCTTCATGCTGATCCAAGTAGGCAGAACTTTCATAACGTCATCAGAAATCAGTCTTCATCCTGAAGTTCTGCTTTCTTCCGTGGGTCATTCATTGTCAGGTAGGCTCTGGGAGTGCAATGGAACAAGGATGGCCCCCAGCAGCTCTAGGGATGTATGCTTGGAATTTTGAAATTCCAATGTTAACTAGGAAGACAATTTGTTTCCCAGTGACTTCTATGAAAGTCCTAGGTGTGGTTTTCACTGGTTAGGCTTGGTGCATGCCTATCCTGAATCCATCAATCACTGGGTGGGATGAGTGATGGCATGCTCTGATTGGCAGAGCAGACCTCATCTGTCCCCCATTGGAATGGTGAGTAGGGGAGTTCCTCCCAGACCACAGGGATTGAGGATGGGGAGACAGTGGCCACACAGCATACTGGGCAAGCATGAGTAGTAATGTAGATCCATCATGGAGCTTCTTCTGGACTTTTTCCCTCTCTTGTCTGCTTTTCTCTTTCTCTCTTTTTAAAGATTTTATTTCTTTATTTTGAGGGAGAGAGAGAGAGAGAGAGGGTGCACAAGTGAGGGGGCAGACAGAGAGCTAGAAGCAGACTCCCCTCGGAGCAGGGAACCTGATATGGGGCTCGATCCTAGGATCCTAGGATTATGACCTGAGCTGAAGATGGGTGCTTAACTGACTGAGCCACCCACGTGCCCCTCTTGTCTGCTTCTCTTAATCTATACAAGTGGGTATGAATCCCTTATTCTGAAATAAGTAGCTCTGCACTCTTTCTAACACTCCGGGATCCAAGACACCATAGAGGAAGCAAAACATGCTCATCAGACCCAGAATCCTCATCTTAGACAAGTTAATGGCTCTCTCAGACATAGACACTGACACTTCTCACTGACACGTCAGTGACCGACAGATTCAGTGACATCTTTGCACTAGAAACAAAGGTCTATTTGTTTGTTTGTTTGTTTTTTTTTTTTAAAGATTTTATGTATTTATTTGACAGAGAGAAATACAGCTAGAGAGGGAACACAAGCAGGGGGAGTGAGAGAGGGAGAAGCAGGCCTCCCGCTGAGCAGGCATCCCGATGCGGGGCTCGATCCTGGGTCTCCGGGACCATGACCTGAGCTGAAGGCAGTCGCCCAACCAACTGAGCCACCCAGGCGCCCCAAACAAAGGCCTATTTGAATTTGAAATAAGGATTGACATTGTAACCTTGGATATAATCATAGGGACAGAGAAATCTCTCGGGTCAGAGGAAAGGAGACTGCCTTTATAATAGCAGACAAGATTATTTAAATTTTTTTAAGAAGAAATATTTTTTTTTAATAATGGAAGAGTTAAGGAGCTTTTATACCATCCTGTATTTGCAAGCAACTGGGGAATCACACAAAACCACCCAAAGTTAGTAGTGGTCTGGAAGCACCTAGTTCCCACTCTGACATTCCATAGACACCTGAGGGAGGGTCCTAGAACTCAGGTTTGCCCATCATTCTCTGG
The DNA here is from genome assembly GCA_004023965.1 of Spilogale gracilis. Lineage (NCBI taxonomy): Eukaryota > Metazoa > Chordata > Mammalia > Carnivora > Mephitidae > Spilogale > Spilogale gracilis. The sequence continues at coordinate 3,730 of PITA01020309.1, forward strand.
CTCAGTGATTCCCCCTTCCTGCTGACAGAAGGTTCAAAGTCTTAGCCATAATAAAACAGCTAGGCTATAACCTTGGAGATTGTAATCACTGAAAATACTATAGCATATAGTTTGTATGTAATAAAGATGAAAACAATACTAAACTAAAAAAGTTACGATTTTTTCCCTGTGATCATTGCTTGTGGATTTTGCATTTGCAATATCAAATTTTCTTTTTCTCTCTTCCCTCCTGAGCGCTAATGTGTTTGCCAAGACTCTAGTTCGTCTGTTACATCTGTGTTTCTCAAACTTTAATGTGTGTGCTCATCACATGGGAATCTTACTAAAATACATATTCTGATTCTGTAAGTCTGGGGTGGGGTCTCTGGGTTTTTATTTTTTATTTTTTTTTAATCTCCTTTACTTTCAATCCCACAGCCTAGATGAAACCCTTTTGATTTTGGATCTTCTGGTGGTTGATTATTCCATAACTTTAAGTTATATGTTTATAACTCTTTTCCTTTATCAATTTAAGACATTATTTATTCCCTTTTATGAAATATGAAAATTTTGTTTACCTGACCTCCTCTTCAACCCCACCCTGTTTTCCCTCCAGTGTTTGATAGTTTGATATTATTTTTAGTTTTACTATTATTTCCGTTTCATACCTCCTCCCCTCTAGTTAGTATCCCCAGGCTCCCTTGTGTATAGTAAAAATAACAGCACCTGTCCCCTTCCCTCTGTCTTTATTCCACATCCTGCCTTTCACCTCCTATCTTCTGTCACCTCTAATCTCACTTCTACCTTGCATTTCTAACATTTCCCAGGTGATCCTAATGCTGCTATTACAGCCAAGAAATAGACCATTTTATCTTTCTAGCTTTTTTTTTTGCACTCATTGTCCTCTGCTACATGTCCTAGCTTAGTTTCCAGTTGATTGTGAATATATCGAACCTCAACAGAAGTTTTGCTCGGTTTCCTCCCTTGGTACCCTCTTCCCTCCTCACCTGTCAAACTCCTGCTCTTACTTTAATACTAAATCTAAACGTTTTCTGTAAATGCTTCTCTGTTTTCCCTTGGAAAATGGATTAGCTTCTTGTTTTTGTTTCTCTATAAACTTAACTCTTTTAGGCTTGTGGAAGAGAAAAATCAGGGGTCATAAGGACATGATAGCTGTTCTATAGGACTAGAGGACTATAACATGGGTAGAATTTTTGTTTTGTTTTGGGGAGTGAAAGGAATAAACCTAAAGTCTTGAAATGCAGATTTAGATTCTAGTTCATTATGAGGAAGAGCTCTTAAATGTTCGGGGGTATTCAATCATGGAAAACACATCCTGTCTTGAGTAGTAATAAGTGCCCCATCTCTGGAGGTTTTCAAGCAGGGTCTGGTCAACTGCTTCTTAGGGACATTCCCATTAGGATTAGTCTACTGGAATACTGGTAGGGTTCCCAAATGTAGTACAGGATCATATTACCCCTGAATTTTACTTAGCAATTTTTGCGGAGTGAGAAGAGGGAGAGAGTCGAGAAATCTAACTGGTAAGTAATTTGAAACATCTTTCTACTATCAAAGTAAACACAGATTTATTATGGAACGAAATGTAGAATTTGAATACATTTTTAAGATGAAAGAGAAAAACTTCAACCTAATTTCAAATTTGTGATAGGCTTATTCCAGTCATGCCTCATTTATCTTAGATGCTATTTTCCTTCTGCAGAGCTGCAACAATGCTTTAGGAAAAATAGTTGAGGAGAAATAGGTTCAATGGGATCAGGAGTTCCCAAACCTGGCTAAGGCTTTCCCAAAAGCCTTGGATCTTACACTGGAAAATTCTTAATCTCCAGGGGCTCAGGGATCTGTATATTATAAAACATTCTTAGCTGGGTTTGGTGATTCCCCAGGGAATTGATGAGTGTGAGAATTCACTTGTTTTTCTAATGATCAGGGTGGTCTGTATCAGCTGCTGCAACCTGTTACCTCACATATCCTTACACACCAAAACTTTATTTCTTACTCTCAATCCACTGTGGGTGAGCAGGATCAGGAGAGATGGGAATCTACTCCACGTAGTTAGTCGGGGACCCAGGCTCACTCTAGTGGTTCTGTGGACCCCCAAACTTCTACTGAATCTAGACATTTATTTGGCTAGGGCATAAGGAGGGAATGAAAGTAAGAAGTATCATATGGAAGATTTTAGCAGTTGTGTGCTGGAGCTGGCTCATAATGGCTTACGGGATGAGTGGCTCAATTTTTAGGAATTTTGTGACTTGGTTTTTAAATATGACCATTATTAAAAATTAAATTATATATACACTTACAGTGAAAATCATTTATATTAAAAATAAAACTCATAATTCCCTAATCATATTATTACATTTTACTATTATCTGTGCTCTTGAGGGTATTTATATATATTGTATTTGTATGGTAGAAATACTGTATAATACATCTTTCCCAACTTTGGTGATATTTTGTTGGTGCTTTGAAATTAGGCATTATGGGAATATTTATACCATAGAAATTGGCAAATACTACAAACCAGGACTCCCCCTTCCCCCTCCCCAGTAGATGGTTGTATGTAATAACATTTAGATATTAAATATGAATTGGGATACTTATGTTGTATAAATAATTTCTACTTTGTATTTGTATCTTAATTTTTTTTCTTAAGGAAGCTATGCATTTATTGAATATTTTTTGTGCATATTATTTTCTTGAACACATTGTCTGTTAAGGGTGTCAGTGAAGGCACAATGGGGTTCTTATTCTTTTTAATTTTGTTTTCTTTATTTTGTTAATTTTCATTTTTATTTTCTTCCATTCATTTCCTCTGTTTTTATTCTGCTGTTTTTTTTAAAAACTCACATCTTTATTTAAATGCTTTGTTTATTAATATTTTCTTTTGTATTATATCCTTTCTTTTGTATTATATTCTTTAATCTCCTTATAATTATTTGCTTTAGAGGTAGCTCTTTACTCTTACTAATTAATTAATTTTTAATAAAAGTTGTATATATTTAGGGTATACGTTGTGATGTTTTGATATACACATACATTGTGAAATGATTCCTATGGTCAGGTTAATTAATATGTCCATCCCACCTCAAATATTGACCTTCTTTCTTTTTCATATCTAAGCGAAATCATGCAGTGTTTTTTTTATGTCTGTCTTATTCTCTAGGTTCATCCATGTTGTTGCAAATAGAAGGATTTCCTTCTTTTTAAGGGCTGAATAATATTGCATTATATGTGTATCTCACAATTTGTTTATCTGTTTGTATGTATTAGACACTTAGTTTGTTTCCACACCTTGGCTATTGTGAATAATGCTGCAGTAAACACGAGAATGCAGGTATCGCTTCAAGATCCAAACTTGATTTCCTTTCTTTGGATATACACCCAGAAGTGCAGTTGCTGGATCATATAATAGTTCTTTCTTTCTTTATTTATTTTAAGGAACTGCCATACTGTTTTCTACTGTGACTGTACCAATTTACATCTCTACCAACAGTGTATAAGGGTTTACTTTTCTCTATATCCTTGGTAACACTTGTTGTCTCTGGTCTTTTTTTTTTTTTTTTCAAGATTTACTTATTTATTTGAGAGATTTGTTTATTTATTTGAGACAGGGCAGAGGAAAGAATCTTAAGGAGACTCCCCACTGAACTCGGGGACTTGATCCCACAACCCTGAGATCATGACCTGAGCTGCAATTAAGAGTTGAGCGCTTAAGGGCGCCTGGGTGGCTCAGTTGGTTAAGCAACTGCCTTCGGCTCAGGTTCGAGCCCCACATCGAGCCCCACATCGGGCTTCCAGCTCAGCGGGAAGCCTGCTTCTCCCTCTCGCTCCCCCTGCTTGTGTTCCCTCTTTGGCTGTGTTTCTCTCTGTCAAATAAAATAAATCTTTAAAAAAAAAAAAAAAAAGAGTTGGGCGCTTAACTGACTGAGCCACCCAGGAGGCTCTATTTTGCTAACAGTCACCTGAGCAAGTGTAAGATATTTCACTCTGCTTTTGCTTTGTATTTCTCTGCTGGTTGGTGGTGTTGAGCACCTTTTCCTGTGTGCGTGTTGATCATTTGTATTTCTCCTTTGGAAAAATGTCTATTTAGGTCTTATACTCATTTTAAAATTGGACTATTGGTTTTTTTTTTTTGCTATTGAGTTGTATGTGTTTTGGATATTATCCCTTTGTCAATTTATCCCTTCAAATCTCTAAATATTTGCTTTATATATTTAGGTACTCTGGTGTTGGTACATGTATTTTTATAATTGTATATTTTCCTATGAATATATTGATCCTTTTATTATTGTGCAATGACTTTCTTCACTTGTCGAGACAGCTTTTGACTGAAAGTGTATTTTTCTGGTAGAAATATAGTTACCCTGACTTTTGCTTGGTATTGTTTGCATGGAGTATCTTTTTACATTCCTTCACGTTCAGCCTACCGTGTGTCCTTAGATCTAAAGTGGTTATCTTGTAGACAGACATCACTGGGACTTGTTTTTAATATCCGTTCAGTCACTTTAAGCCTTTTTAGTGGGGAGCTTAATCTATTAACATTTAAATTATTGATAGGTGGGGACTTACTCTGGCCATTTTGTTAATACTTTTGTTTGTTTTGCTATTGTTTTGATACCTTCTTCCTCTCTTGCTGCCTTTGTTATGGTTTTATGTAATGATTTTCTTTGATTCTTTTCTTTCTATTTTTTGAGGATCTGTTGTAGGTTTTTCTTCTGTTGTTACCAGAGGCTTGCACAGGGTATCTGGTAGGCATAATGGTCTATTTTAAGTTGGAAACAACTCGACTTTAGTTGCATACAAAAACTCCACCCCCCTTCATGCTTTGTTTACTTCTTTTTATATATTTTTATATTCTGTATCTGTTAATAAATTTTTCTGACTCTAGTTATTCTTAATATCCTTTGTTTTTAAAGTTTTATATTAGAGTTCAAAGCAATTTATATGCTACCTTTACAGTATTACATGGTCTGTATTTCACTATGTATTCAGCTTTACCCATGAGATTTCTGTTTTCATATGCCATCCACAGTCAGATGGTACTGTTTGGTGTTTTGATTTGACGAACTGCTTTAAGCATTTTTGGTGAGACAGGTCCAGTGATAACCAATTCCCTCAGTTTTTGTTTGTCTGGGAAAAACTTTACCTCTCCTTCATTTCCGCCCCCCCCCCCACCTTGCTTCATTTTTAAGGAGTAATTTTGCCAGGTATAGAATTATTGTTTGGCAATTTTTTCCTTTTAGGACTTGGGATATATCATCACATTGTCTCCTGACCTGAAAGGTTTTTGCTGGGAAATACACTGATAATCCTATGCAGCTTCCCCTATCTGTGACAAGTCACCTCTCTCTGCTGTTCTCAAAATTCTCTCCTTGTCCATGACTTTGGACAATTCGATTATGTGTCTTGGTGAGTTGGTTGGTTGATCCTGATTGGGTCTTTTGGGCTTCATGAATCTAGATGTTTTCACTCTTAAGATTTGGGAACTTTTTAGCCATTCTTCCTTTAGATAAACTTTCTGTGCCTTTCTCTTTTCCCATAATGCATCCCATATGTTCCTTAGGCTTTTTTTCCTCCACTCATTTTTGTTCTTTTTATTTTCTTCTCTTCTGTCAGTGTAGGTTCAAATGCCCTATCTTTGATTTTTCTCATTTTTTGCTTGATCAAGTTGACTGTTGAAGCTCTCCATTATATTTTTCATTTCAGACATTTTCATTTCAGACAAAAATTGCTCCACAATTCTTGTGATACTTTTTAATGATTTCTTTCTTTTTGTTGACCTTCTTGTTTTGTTCAGGTGCTGTTTTCCTGATTTCATTGCTTTGTCAGTCTCTGTTCTCTTGTAGCCTACCAATCTTTAAAAAAAGATTTTGAACTATTTTTCAGGCAATCTGTAAATCTCCATTTCTTTAAGGTTGGTTATGGCAAATCATTATGTTCCTTTGGTGATGTCACAGGTCATTGGTTTTTCCTATTCCTGGTAGTCTTGCATTATTGTCTTCACATTTGAAGAAGCAGTTGTCCCTTCTAAACATTTGCACTGACCTAGGTAGGAAAGACCTCCCACAGGTCGGTGGAAGGATGTAGGGATGTCAGCTGAGTGAGGTGAGTAGGGGCTGCATATCCAGATCCATGTCGGGGGATGCAAGGGGATGCCAGTTTATGGTGGTGCCATCTGAAGGGGGCATGCATGTGAGGTCTGGTGGGCATGTTGATGTACACATAGCTATGGTCAGCACCTGGTCCTGGGGGTGCAGATGTGTGGCTGCAATGGGGGCCTTGGTCTAGGGAGCACTTGGGTGCACATGTGGCGGCACTAGTGGGTGTTAGGACCAGTGTACAGGCATGTGCTTCACAGTGTCACGTCCCAGGCACCGGGGCTGTGACCTCACTGGGACTGGGGTGGGAGAAGAAGTATTTTTGACTCCGAGGAGGGAAGAGGTGGCTCTTGACAGCTCCAGTTTGAAGGGGTAGAGTGCTTCTGGCTCTTGGCAGGTCCAGTAAAGTGGGGTCTGTATGAAGACTGTGGGGTTTCTCTGCAGGGGAAGCTAGAGCTGCTGCAATCCTGAGTGGTGAAGACTGCCGAGGTACTCTGCTTGACCTCTCCTTCTGTGGAAGGAACTCATGGATGATAGGATTTCTCATATAGACATGCTAACCTGGGGATGAGGCAATCCAGGCAGAAGGCTTCTTACCCCTTTTATATGTTGCCACTCCCAGTCTCTGTGTGCCACTGTGTCACTGCTGACCTTGAGCTGTACTCCAGGGTCCGCTCAAAGCTCTCCTCACCCACGGATGGTTGACTTGGTTGTTGTGTGTGGGTGTGGGTGAAAGCTGGGATCTCCTGGTCTGCTATCTTGCTGATGCCATTTTTGGTTTATTATTTATAAATGGATCTTTGTATAATATTAAGTTGTAGTTTGCTTAGTACTAGAATGGAATTATATCCCAAGACCCAAGTATCTCCGTCTATCTGAGGTTCCTGAAAGAAGAGGTGAACACAGGGAGTAATAGGAAATGGAAGCAAAGTGCATGATTAGTTGGACCAAGGCTCATTGCTCCTTAGGGCAGCATTTTGGGGAAGCACATTCGGAGCATATGTCTTAGGCTTAAGGCTTGTATGAGACTGCCAATTTCCTCAAGTCTCATCTCTAGACCATAGGACCTTATTGCCCTGTGGGTTGCTAAAATATATAGGAGGATAAAAAAATGATGAAGGAGCCCTGAGGTTTCAGACTCTTACTTTACCAATCCAGCCACACTGAACAAGGAAATGAAAGATGAGAGTGAGCTCTAGCCATAGATGTTAGTGTTTAATGCAGTAGTTATTCTGCCCATTAAAAACAGAACAATTTTTGTTCTAGACATAAACAAAATATTCTATTAAAAGGTTTTATTTATTTATTTGACAGAAAGAGAGAGAGAGAGAGAGAGAGAGAGAGAGAGAGAGAGAGAGAATGAACAAGCACAAGCAGGAGAAGTGGCAGAGGGAGAGGGAGAAGCACACTCCTTCTGAGTCCCCACTGTGGGGCTCAATCCCAGGACCTTGGGATCGTGACCTGAGCCAAAGGCAGACGCTTAATGACTGAGCTACCCAGGTATCCCTCAACAAAATATTTTAACAGCTCTTTTTCTTTATGAGGGTAGGGGAGAGATGGAGAAAGTATATTTCACTCAGTTATGAAACCATTATTTCAAAAGGTCTCATATCAAATACAGTAGCTGAAAATATGGAGCAAATGAAGATATTTTTCCCCTAGTGTACTTATTAACTATGATGAAATTGTTTTCCACGTTGATCATCATATTAATGAAATAAACAAAAAGGATACATATATATGACACATATAGTATTACATGTATGTATATGTAATATGTATCACATATATGTGAAATATATGTCTAACTGGAAATACCCTATATGTTATATTTAAATATATATTTAATTAGGAAAGCCCTAGGGACAGCCATGAGATTGTGCTCGCAAGTGTAATTGACCAACGGCCTCAGCTGCTGCATTCTGAAATCCGAGCTTGTGCATTTGGGGGATGTTTCCCACCAGCTGCTCCCAGATAGTGAATGAGTGTGGCAGGGATAGTCAGGTGGGCCTCTTCCAAGGAGATGTGGACTCTTTGGATGGCAACTTTGGTTTCAGGGCTCCCTGATGGTCTTGCCAAAACTTCCTATGACTGAATGACAGAGTCTAGGATGGCTTAACACAACCTCTCCTCCTCCTTTCCTTCATTTGGAACCAGAGTGCTTTGTACTTGGATGGTTTGCCCATCCTTTTCTGCCCCCTCTCTCTTTTCTCTCACATAGGTGTTTTCCCTAATAACATTCTCTTGCATGCTTAATCTTGGATGAACACACCCTTTTTTAAGTGATGATCTTTATATAGAGCACCTCTAACCTGAATGTTTAAGACTTCCAAAAAAGGGCTTTTAATAATTTTATTTAAAAATACATAATTTATGATACCTTTAAGAAAGACTAATGAAAAACATCTCAATTTTCCTTGTGGTTTTGTCCTATTATTTAGTAACAATTTTCCACATTTAGGAAGTTCTTTCACCCTACATTTGTTAAGTTTAATGAGTTGCCTTCAAGGACTGTTTATACTTCATTGGTTGTAAGTACATTTTCTCAGACTCTATGTTTTTGAGAAATTATTGATTTGGAGCAAACTAAAGGATGAAATTCTTCATAGTTTACCTCATATAGAATCAAGTAGCTAAAACCCTATCAGGTATGATCAATTAATCAATTACTTGATCAATATTTATCATCAACCATTAGTTTATTATTTTAAAGTTTTGATTGATAGAGTCCAGCAAATGTAATACCTTCAGCTAATCTTAATTTACAATAAGATTAAAGACAAATGCAAAAGAAATGTGGTTTCACTCCTAACAAGAGTCTGTAGGATAAAGTGGGTGTATTTTGCTGTGGTAAACACAGTGTGTAGTTAATGGCGAGTGAGCACTTGGCTAGGTGTATCCTTTTCTCAGGTGGTCTTCGTAGGCATGCTTGCCCAAGTTCTAATGAAGCTTGAAATTAACATGGCTCTGTTGGTTTAATTCCTGGTTTTTGCTGGAGTCCTAGCAACACCATCCTGTCGATCTTAAACAAGGGGCTAGTATATTGCTGGCAACATCTCTCGTTGCTGGGAATTTTTTCAGGAGCTAAATTAATAGCCATATTGTTATGCTTGTATTTTTAATATTTAGCTTAGTATATTTATAATGGTTAAGTAAAACTAATGTGTGTTTGTGTGTGTACATATGATGGTTCTCAGAGCAGGAACATTTCAGTAAATATTAATTTGATGATAATGATGATAAATAGTCTCTGCACAATATGTAAAGAGTTTATAAACCATGCCCACATACATTCTGTGTTTTGATTCTAATTGTAACTCGGAGAAGTAGCTGTAATTATCCCCATTTTACAAATAAAGGATCTGATGATCAAAGAGTTTAAATGATTTAAAAAGATAGTACAGCTAATAAGAGAACATAAACCAGGGAGGAGTGATTATATTTTCATAATCTTATCAATTCACATTACTTCTGTTTTTTGATACCTCTTTGATTGTGCTTGCAGAGTATATTCAACTAGACATTCTATGGCTTTGGATGGCTGATAATTATCATAGAGTTTGAAACTGGATTATTCTCTTAGTAAGAGGAAAGAAGAAAAACATTTTTGAGTGCTTATCACATGCTAGACAATGATGTTTTTACGTATATGATCTCACTTGATCTTCACAATAACCATTTAAGAACAAACCATTTCCATTTTTACAAAAACTAGGAGATTTTTGTGAAATACATTTTCTCAGTCTTTTCAGAGAATGTTAAGAGGAAAGCCTAGAATCTTGTGGAAGGCCAACTATTTGCAGTTCTGTTGGTAATTTAATTTCTGTTATGTCACTTAACCCCCTCAATTTTGTGAGGTAGGCAGCATGGGTCATAATAGCCCCAATTTCAGAGATAGGGAAATGGAGTATTAAGGACATAATTTGTCACTCAGAGGTCTTGGTTGCAGTGGATGAGGAACAACTCTGTCTAATTTATTAAAAAATGATAACTTGCTGGCAAGATATTGGGAAGCTCTGCATCTCACTAAGACCCACGAAAGGAGGGGTCTTCAAAGCATGAAGGGGTTTTATTTATTTTTTTTTAATTTTATTTTTTTATTTGAGAGAGAGAGCGAGCGAGAGAGCAGGGACAGCGGTAGGCAGAGGGAGAAGTAGGCTCCCTGCTGAGTAATGAGCTTGACATGGGCCTCAATCCCAGGACCCTGGGATCATGACCTGAGCTGAAGGCAGACACTTAACCAACTGAGCCACCCAGGCATCCCTGTACAATGGGGTTTTAGTTCTCAAATTAGGAGATACTTACAATAGTGATAACTTGCTTGGGATCATAGATAGAAGCGTGTTTGACACTCAACTCTCTATTTTATTTAAATTTTAAATTCCAGGTGCCTAGGTGGCTTAGTTGGTTAAGCATCGAGTCTTGATTTTGGTTCAGGTTATGATCTCAGGGTTGTGAGACTGATCCCCATGTTGGGCTGAGCACTGGGCATAGAGCTTGCTTGGGATTCTCTCTCTAAACAAACAAACAAACAAAAAACCCCCAAAAGAAGTAAATTCCAAAACTTATGTCTATCAATTTTCAAAGTGGAGAGTTATGAACCTTCCTTTTTATTTTTAGGAGAACCAAAAATGTTAAGGTATTCATCATTAAGGGTCAAATGAATACTTAGAGTTTGTGAAAGTAGCTTAAGGTTTTTGGTGAGTACAGGGAAATGAAACATACTTTTGCTAAATCTCTTTCAAGCTTCGCTTGAGGACTGGTGTGCTGGGCTGGGTAGGCAGCACTTGGACTGGCTTAAGCCATTAGATTGGTGGGACCAGGTCTTGAGTGGCCTTATTTTGGCAGCCAGTCATGCGCTAGATTGGAGAGGTGATTAAATGCAGAGATGGGGTAAACTGCTAAATCCCAAATGATATGAATGTCCCTAAGGCTGAATGAGTGACATAGGACACTACCCCTACAGCCATATTTTCTAGGAGGCAAGCTCATAGAGACCTTGAATGCCAGCCTGAGGATGAAAAAATTTATATTGTAAGCCTGCTTATTTTGTTAAAAAATTAGGCAATGACTTGCTTTCTTATACTGCAAAGTCCTTCTTCATGAATAATAGGCTTCATTATTTAAATTCACTGCTGTAAATTTCAAATATAAAATATCAGGTCACTGGTGAATTATTAGCCATTCTCTAAATAATGAGAACTAATTTCTAACATAACAGAAATGAAATGGATGCTCTCTACCATCCCCTTCCGGTCTAAAAACCCTCATTAGCTAAATAAATAAAAAATGTAATTCCTTAATCTAATCTCAGTGCAATGAAATAAGTAAAACACATTGAGTCCACAGTACTTTGGTCATATTCTCCACACATTCTACTTCCTTGGTCCCCTCTTTATTACAATGAAATAATCAATCAGTTTGTCCTATAGCATATAATAACATTGACTGGACCCTTCCTGCTAGCAAAATACATGTATTTCACTTTTCTCTACTTGTTTTCTTCTCCCCAACCCCCACGTCTTCCAACATTCGTGAAACGTCCTGTGGGTTGGCAGTATAGATTTGCCATTTAGCTACATATTTTATAAGGCAATAAGCACATCCCTGCTGCTTTTTTCTTTACCCTTTATTCAACTGTGGTTTCAACTGCACAATGGGTTTGTTGCACATGGATTCTAAAGTTGGGATATGAAAATTTCCGATGAAATTATGATTCAGTTTTTTTTTAATGTGGGGAAATATTTTCAATGTGTAAAAATAAACATATGTTGTTTGATTTCGACATTGAACTGTATCCGCCTAGAGCATATGATCTGTGTGTACTGGAATGCTGCTTTTGGCTTGTGTAATTTTGTGAAAGAATTTTGCTTCTACATCTCAGGGACATCTATCCATGTGATAGGATGGTGATAGTTTATAATCATAAACTATTCAGAGGAAAAACCCTGAGATGGAGGGAGTGTGGGCTATAATAATTTATGCTCACATTCCTGCCAATGATATAAATGTCCTCTCTTGATGGAAGCAGGCCATGAGCAAAATTTGTTTCACATGACATTACATACCATATTCAGATTTGCAGCTGTAATCTTGTCAGAGTCGATTATCACACGATTGGAGCACTAAAAAAAATGAATTGGGATTTAAACATTTATGAAAAAGCACTTATATTGTGGAGTAAGACTTTTTAATGGAGTACAGGCATTAAACAGACCTTGTATTAGACTCTGGAATTAATGGGTCACTGTATAACTTTCTAGTTTTCATAGCTTGATAAGATTAATGCTTGCTTATATAGCAAATTCAATGGCTCATTTAATTTCATATGAATGTTTAAAGTTAAATTGCTTTTGGATTAAGTCTAAACTCATTATTCATTTTAATGTCTGAGAGAACTTTCATTTTTCTTTCATTTTATTTAATCAAGTGCATCATCATTAAGTAAAGGCTAAGGACCTAGATAGCTAAAAATAATGTGAAAAGGAAATTTATTAATTTATACTGAAAAGAGGCTTATTTTTATAAAATTTATTTTATACTATCACATGCTTACCTATGGTGCTATTTCAGGGAAGATGAGATATTTATAGGTTTTTTTTTGTCATGTTTTAAAATACCAAATTGAAAAGCTGCCCACTTGGCTGCCTAATGTTCAATATGCCACCCTTATACAAAGATTACCACTGACCTTTGTACGTTTCTCATTCATTCTCTTAGGCAACAAACATTTATTCAGAATCTACATTCTGAGAAGAGGGGAAGATGGCGGAAGGCAAGGTGACTGCATTTCGGGGAGTCCCCTGAAATGAGCTCAATTCCTGCAAAAAACTCTACAGGAACACTGTGAGCACCCATGAAATCAGCCTGAAATGTGATATTTTGCACTTCTGGATCACCACGGGGGACAAGGACCATTGGCAAAAAGGTAGAAACAAATGAGAGCGAATGGAGGGTTACCCCCAGAGACAAGGGGCGTGGGGGAGGAAGCCCGCAGAGCTGAACCATTGGAAGCAAATACCCCAGCACGAAAGTGTTCTGTGTTCAGGGAATAACAGCAGATTATGGTCTGATTCGAGGCGGGGCAGAACTGGGAACACAGCAGAGCCGTGGGTGTGGCGTCTGTTTTTCTGCCGCTGCAGCGGGGAGACTGGGATCTGGAGGGAGAGGGAGTGCCCCGCGCAGCGAGAGAACTTGGAGAGACCTGCGATGCTGAGTCTATTTTTCCACCGCTGAAGCCGGAAGAGTGGGGGTTTGCAGAAAGAAAGAGGGCCCTGTATGGCACAAAGGAACTCGGCGAAACCAGCGGCACAGAGTCTGTTTTTCCGCTGCTGCAGTGGGGAGACGGGATCCGCAGGGAGAGGGAGTGCTCTGCCACGCGAGGGAACTCGGTGAGGCCCGGTGCGGAGTCTATCTTTCCACTACTGAAGCAGGAGGAGCGGGGATCTGCAGAGAGAAAGAGTGCCCTGTGTGGTGCAAAGGAACTCGGCGAAACCAGCGGCATGGAGTCTATTTTTCCGCCGCTTTCTTTTTTTTCCCCCCTCTTTTCCAATGCTGCTTTTCTCTTCCACTTCTCTCCACCCCGTGGGCCATGCACGGACCCCCCAGGGAAGGCAATTTTGCAGACTTGCACGGGACCTGCAGGGCCATGGGTCCTCAGGACCACATAGCCTCCCGGGGCACAGACAAGGTCGCGTGACCCAAAATCAATTGCGGTATCCAGGTGCCGGAGTGAAACGACAAGCGGGGGCTTTGGACAGAAATCAATCCAGCATCTGTGCCTGCCCGGCTGAGACAGGCTGCCAAGCGGGAGGCGGTACAGGGCCTCTTTCTGTGTAGGGGCTCTCTCTGGGAAGGAGGTCTGGGCGCAGACATCTTGCTCCCACATGACTTCCTCAGTAGCTGAAAAAGGTCATAAAAGAACAACCCCCCCCCCCCAGAACTGTACCCTGACAACCTGGTTACCATGGAGACCAGTCCCTAGGAAGGGGGCGGAGAGTCGCAGCCCAGATAGAAGGGACTGAAAACAGCACAGCAGGCCCTGCCCCCAGAAGGCAACCAGAAGCACAGGAGGAAAACACTTAAACTGTAAAACCCCAACATCAGGGGAAAGGCAATTTATTAAACTCCTGGTACTGCCCCCAAAGCTGTATACTTTATTGATACAGTTTTTCACCTTATTTGTTTTTTTAACTTTTTTCTATTTTTACTTTTAAAGTTTCCATTTTAAACTTAAAAACGTGTTCTCATGGTTTTTGTTCTTTTAATTTTTAACCCACTTTTTATCACAACGTGATACTCAACACAACACTCCATAACAATTTTTTATCTTGAAATTTTTTCAAACACATTCCTGTATTTTCTGTTGTTGTTGTTGCCTCCTATTTCCCTGTTTGTTTGATCTGTTTTTCCCTTTCTTCTCTCTTCTTTCCTTTATTTTTTCTCTTACATATACATATAGTTATAAGCTTCAAGGTAATCCTACATTCCCTATTCAATACTACCCCTACATAAAACCAGTTCTAATCTCCCTATATCTTGAGAAAGTGGGCTCCTCCAAAAATAATAACAAGACAAACTAGGAAGGATCTGAAACACTTTCCTTGCCCCCAAGGAGTGTCTGCCCTCACCTTCCCACTCGGGTCTGTCAGTGTTTCTGTGTAATTCTTTTTGCTTTTGTATTATATAAATACTGGTCTTGGGGGTCATCCAGGTTGGGCTTCACTTTTTGAACTCTTCATTTACCCTTGATAGCCCTTTTCTTTACCCTGTAGTAGTTTTGTACCATATAAATCCTACCACTGGGCCGCACTCTGGCAGGGGTTTCTTTTCTTGCTTTCTTTCTTCCATTTTTTTTTTTCTTTCTCCTTCCTTTTCGGTGGTGAATTCTGGTTGCTCCAAAACCTTCCAGCGACCAATTCACCTGGAGAGTGGCTGATATATTTAGCTATACAACCCCTCAACCAATCCTCGCCACAGTGACTTGGAGGAGGAACATCCAACAGAAGAAGAACCCTGAGACTGCAACCCCGGTCACAGAATTACTGGAAATGAACATAAAAAATATGACAGAAATGGAATTTAGGGCAGCAATCGTCCAAGGAATGGCGAATTTGGAAAAGAACATTCATCTCAAATGGAAGCCCTAATAACAGAAGTGAAAGCTGAGGTTAGAAAGGCTATTGATGAGATGCAATCTAATTTAAATATGCTAACAGCCAGAGTAAGTGAAGCTGAAGATCGTATCAGTGATTTAGAAGACAGATGAATTAAGAAGGAGGAGCAAGAGAAATCTTAGAGCAAACAGCTAAAATCCCATGAAAACAGAATAAGGGAAATAAATGATGCCATGAAACGCTCCAAAATCAGAATTATTGGAATCCCTGAAGGAGCTGAGAGAGAGAAACCTAGAAGATATTGTTGAACAAATCATGGATGAAAACTTCCCAAATATGGGGATTGAAACAAATGTTCATGTCCTAGAGGCAGAGAGGACACCCCTCAAGATCAATGAGGTCAGAAAAACCTCCAGGCATATAATTGTGAAATTCGTGAATCATAAAACCAAAGAATATGTCTTAAGGGCAGCTAGGGGAAAGCGATCCCTTACATATAGAGGGAGGACCATCAGAATAACACCAGACCTATCCACAGAAACCTGGCAAGCCAGAAAGGGCTGGAAAGACATATTCAGGAAATTACATGACAGAAATGTACAACTGAGGATAATGTATCCAGCAAGGTTGACTTTCAGAATGGAAGGAGAAATAAAAAGCTTCCAGGACCGCCAAAGTCTAAAAGATTATGCAACCACCAAGCCAGCACTACAAGAAATACTAAGAGGGGTTCTATAAAAGAGAAACAAACCCAAGAGCGACAAAGAACAGACATTTACAGAGGTAATCTATAGAAACATGAACTTCAGAGGCAACATGATGTCAATACAAATGTATCTATCAATAATCAGTCTCAATGTGAATGGCCTAAGTGCTACAATAAAAAGACAAAGGGTGGCAGACTGGATAAAATAACAGGACCCATCCATATGCTGTTTACAAGAGACTCATCTTAAATCTAAAGACACTTCCAGATTGAAAGTGAGGGGATGGAGGACCATCTTTCATGCCAACGGACCCCCAAAGGAAAGCTGGGGTAGCGATTCTCATATCAGACAAATTGGATTTTAATCTAAAGACTGTAGTCAGAGACACAGAAGGACACTACATCATTCTTAAAGGGTCTATACATCAAGAAGATCTAACAATTGTAAATATTTATGGCCCCAATATGGGAGCAGCCAACTACATAAGCCAGCTGTTAAACAAAATAAAGAATCATATTGATATGAATATATTAATTGTAGGAAATCTTATCACACCACTCTCAGCAATGGACAGATCATCTAAACAGAAAATCAACAAAGAATCAAGAGCCTTTAATGACACATTGGACCAGCTGGATCTCATAGATATATTCAGAACATTTCACCCTAAAACAGCAGAATACTCATTCTTCTCGAGTGCACATGGAACTTTTTCCAGAATAGACCACATACTAGGTCACAAAGCAAGGCTCAACCAATATCAGAAGACTGAGATTATTCCCTGCATATTCTCTGACCACAATGCCGTGAAACTGGAACTCAACCACCACAAAAAGTTCAGAAGAAAATCAAACACTTGGAAGCTAAAGACGATCCTGTTCAAGAATCTGTGGATCAACCAAGAAATCAAAGAAGAACTGAAACACTTCATGGAAACCAATGAGAATGAAGATACATCAATCCAAAACCTATGGGATACAGCAAAGGCAGTCCTAAGGGGGAAATTCATAGCCATCCAAGCCTCACTCAAAAAAATTGAAAAATCCCGAATACACCAACTTTCATTACACCTTAAAGAACTGGAAAGTCAACAAAAAATTAATCCAACCCCCCACACAAGGCAGGAAATAATAAGGATTAGAGCAGAGATGAATGAATCAGAAACTAGAGATACAGTAGAACACATCAACGAAAGTAGAAATTGGTTCTTTGAAAGAATCAATAAGATCGATAAACCATCGGCCAAGCTAACCCAAAAGAAAAGGGAGAAGACCCAAATTAACAAAATCATGAATGAAAGGGGAGAGATCACGACTAACACCAAGGAAATAGAAACAATCATCAAAAATTACTATCAACAATTATATGCCAAAAAATTTAACAATCTAGAAGAGATGATACATTCCTAGAAACCTATAAACTTCCAAGACTGAAACAGGAAGACATTGACAATCTGAATAGACCTATATCTAGTAACGAGATTGAAGCAGTGATCAAAAACCTCCCCAAAAACAAGAGTCCAGGCCCAGACGGATTACCTGGGGAATTCTACCAAACATTCAAAGAAGAAATAACACCTATTCTCCTGAAGCTCTTTCAAAAAATAGAAATGGAAGGAAAACTTCCAGACTCTTTCTATGAAGCCAGCATCACTCTAATCCCCAAACCACACAAAGACCCCATCAAAAAGGAGAACTTCAGACCAATATCGCTGATGAATATGGATGCCAAGATTCTCAACAAGATCCTTGCCAACAGGATCCAACAGTATATTAAAAAGATTATCCACCATGACCAGGTGGTTTTTATCCCAGGAATGCAAGGGTGGTTCAACAGTCGCAAAACAATCAACGTGATAGAACAAATCAATAAGAGAAGAGAGAAGAACCACATGGTACTTTCAATTGATGCAGAAAAGGCATTTGACAAAATACAACATCCATTCCTGATCAAAACTCTTCAAAGTATAGGGATAGAGGGAACGTTTCTCACCTCATAAACTCTATCTACGAAAAACCTACAGCAAATATCATTCTTAATGGGGAAAAACTGATAGCCTTTCCTCTGAGATCAGGAACAAGAGAGGGATGCCCACTGTCACCACTACTATTCAACATAGTGTTAGAAGTCCTAGCAACAGCAATCAGACAACAGAAAGAAATAAAATGTATCCAGTTTGGCAAAGAAGAAGTTAAACTCTCTGTCTTTGCAGATGACATGATACTCTATGTGGAAACCCCAAAAGCCTCCCCAAACTACTAGAACTCATACAACAATTCGGTAATGTGGCAGGATACAAAGGCAATGCACAGAAATCAGTTGCATTCTTATACACTAACAATGAAAAAATAGAAAGGGAAATCAGAGACTCGATTCTGTTTACTATAGCAACCCACACAATGGGAGAAGATATTTGCAAATGACACTACAGACAAAGGGCTGGTATCCAAGATCTATAAAGAACTACTCAAAGTCAACATCCAAAAAGAAGATAAGATGAACACATCAAAAAATGGGCAAGAGACATGAAGAGTCACTTCTCTATAGAAGATATACAAATGGCTAACAGACACATGAAAACATGTTCATTGTCACTAGCTATCAGGGAAATTCAAATCAAAACAACACTGAGATACCACCCTACAGCATTCAGAATGGCCAAAATTAACAAGTCAGGAAACAACAAGTGTTGGGGAGGCTGCAGAGAAAGGGGAACTCTCTTACACTATTGGTGAGAATGCAAGTTGGTGCAGCTGCTTTGGAAAACAGTGTGGAGATTCCTTGAAAAATTAAAAATAGAACCACCCTATGACCCTGCAATTGCACTACTGGGCATTTACCCCAAAGATACAGATGTAGTGAAAAGAAGGGCCATATGTACCCCAATGTTCATAGCAGCAATGACCACAATCGCCAAACTGTGGAAAGAGCCAAGGTCCTATCAACAGATGAATGGATAAAGAAGATGTGGTACATATATACAATGGAATACTATACCTCCATCAGAAGGGATGAATATCCAGTTTTTGTAGCAACATGGACTGGATTGGAAGAGATTATGCTGAGTGAAATAAGCCAAGTAGAGAAAGTCAAGTATCACATGGTTTCACTTACTTGTGGTGCATCAGGGGTAATATGGAAGACAGTAGGAGAAGGAAAGTAAATGGGAAGTAGGGTGATTCAGGGAGAGAAACGAAACATGAGAGACTTTAGACACAGATACAAACTGAGGGACTTGGAGGGAGGGGATTGGGGGATGGGAGAGCCTGGTGGTGGGTACTGAGGGCACCTATTGCATGGAGCACTGGGTGTGGGGCATGGGCAATGAATCTTGGAACACTGAAAAATAAAATAATTTTAAAGTTAAAAAAAATAAAAGAATCTACATTCTGTAAGGCACTGACTGGGCACTTATGGTATGTTCACTGATGAAAAACACTCCATGCCTGACGTGAGAGAACTAACATGTCCAGTAAGAGGGGACTTTGCTTTAGAGGGCTGAGGAATTTTCATCTGTACCATGAAGGAGTTTTATTGGATGCTCTCTACCATCCATCCGCTTCAGGTCTTATGTTCTGTGATTCCATGGCCATATCATCCGTTGCGTTGTGGACAGAAAAAAAAAATAAGTGGATGTCACATGTATAATAACTGGCCACATTAATACAACATCAACTATAACCATACATACAATTATAATTATTAATTTGAATATTCCTTAGAAATAGATAAAGTATGTTGCTTTCCATTCTGTCATTTCGTGTTGAGTAGGTAACAGTCATTATGTCCAGTTTATAACGGTTGTAATAAGTCTCTGTGGAACGTGAAGTATGTTTGCGGGACTGGGCTAAACTCCTACGAGTGCAGAGCTGTGTTGGTCTTTCCTGATCAGTGCTCCGTCCACATGGCCCGTAGCACTGCTTGGCATGTGATGGATGATCAATAAATACTTGTTAAGTGAATGAAGTAATGAAGGGAAGAGTGAAGGCATGGGTGAATTGACGCTCTTATTTCATTTATTCTTCATAAGTAACTGAATGCAGTAGAGGTTTTATCCTCATTTTATAGATGACGACACTAAAATTTAGAGAGGATTAAACAACTTGCCCAGTGCAATACACATGGCATGATAAGGCTCGGTTGGAACCTTAGTTGCTTTCTGCTCTTTTCATGTTAACACAAAATAGAGATGCTGATTCTAAGAATGACAGATCCTAGGGGTACGCAATTTTGGTTATGGCTCTCAATCCCCTAGAGTTCTTTCTCAAACTACTGATGCCTGGATCCCACTCCAGCCCAATTAAATCAGGATTAGGGTAAGGTTGGCCTGTGCTTCTGTATTTTTTAAAGTCGCCCCCCCTTCTTCCCTCCCTTCCTCTCCATCTTCCTTGTTTTTACTAGTCTTTACTGTGCATATCTGGGAGGAAACACAAAGCCTTGCCCTCAAAGAACTTATAATTTTGTGCAATTGCTGCTGAATGGTCAAATATATAAATGGTCAATATGAGAATGCCAGTGATCTATTTAGCAGATACCTTTCACTCATTTCCCCAAATCATGACAATGTGAAACCTGTGGGTTCAGAACTGCTCTGTGCTCTTGACAACTCAAAAACTCCCATGTGCCTGTTTATACTAAACACCCAGAGAGCTTGTGAAAACTAGGACTTTACTGAGAATGGGAATCCACAGGAGAGGGAGTCTGTAACTTTGCATTTCCTTTGCCTTCCTCCTCCCCCATGCACTCTCAGGTGATACTTTAGAACAAGCCTGTGTGGGAAACATCAGTGTGACTCAGGGTTTTTAAAAATGTGATCCCCTAGGGCGCCTAGGTGGCTCAGAGGGTTAAACCTCTGCCTTTGGCTCAGGTCATGATCTCAGGGTCTTGGGATGAGGCCCACATCGGGCTCTCTGCTCAGCGGGGAGCTTGCTCCCTCCTCTTTCTCTGCCTACCTCTCTGCCTATTTGTGATCTCTCTCTGTGACAAATAAATAAATAAAATCTTAAAAAAAAATGTGATCCCCAGTAGCCTCACATGCAATGTTGTTAGAAATACATCTTTTGGGGTGCCTGGGTGGCTCAGTTGGTTAAGCAACTGCCTTCAGCTCAGGTCATGATCCCGGAGACCCGGGATCGAGTCCCACATCGGGCTCCCTGCTCTGCAGGAAGTTTGCTTCTCCCTCTCTTACTCCCCCTGCTTGTGTTCCCTCTCTAAGCTGTGTTTCTCTCTGTCAAATAAATAAAATCTTTAAAAAAAAAAAAAAAGAAATACATCTTTTCTGATCCCCTCCAGAACTACTGAATCAGAAACTCTGGGGTGGGGCCCTGCTACCTGTGTGTCCATAAGTTCTCAGGGTGTGCATTAACATTTGAGAATCCCTGATAAAAGAAGACAGACTGTGTTGGGGTATAGGGAAATGGGAGCATAACCCAAGCCTGCTCTGGTCTGAGATCTGAAGGGTTAAAGCAAAGGCAAGCCAACTTCCAGTTGTAACAGTGGGAAGTGAGGGTAAGGGTGGGAGCAGAGAGGCTGGACCAGAAGGGGAGCTGAGAACATGTCTGCACTCCCCTCTAGTGTGGGCAGGGAAAGGATCTGAGGCACCATCCCCAGGAGCTGCACACTGAGTGGGTTCATGTCTGCATGGAAAGGATGTTGGCCTAGAAACAGATTTAAACCATGTTGCTACAAAAATTGGATATTGGAGATTATGCTGAGTGAAATAAGCCAAGTAGAGAAAGTCAAATATCACATGGTTTCACTTACTTGTGGTGCATCAGGGGTAATATAGAAGACAGTAGAAGAAGGAAAGTAAATGGGAAGTAGGGTAATTCAGGGAGAGAAAGGAAACAAGAGAGACTTTGGACACAGAAACAAACTGAGGGACTTGGAGGGAGGGTGGTGGAGGGATGGGAGAGCCTGGTGGTGGGTACTGGGGACACCTATTGCAAGGAGCACTGGGCGTGGGGCATGGGGAATGAATCTTGGAACACTAGAAAAAATAAAAATAAAAATTAAAAAATAAATAAAAATAATTAGTGGTAGTAAAAACAAACAAACAAACAAAAGAAACAGATTTAAACCAACAGAGGGCATTATCTTAGAAGCAGGATAGAGCCAAAGTATGGGTGTGGAAATCAGCTAGGAAGTTGGTTTGGAGGGATAAGGCCCACCATTTCCCTAATACCCATTTTTTGTTTTAAGCAGAAAAAAAGGATTTTTGTGATGGTTCCTGTGAGAATTTGAGGATACTAAAGCCCTTAGTTTTTCCCATAAGAAGTGCTGCAACATGATATTCTTCTCCTCAGGTATATTCACTTAGAGAAACATATTAAGGAATTATTCAGGGTGATTTCCTAGGTTGGGGGAGAGACGCACCTGAGATGCTTATAGGCTTGGTTAGATAACATTTCTCACCTGCAGCAGCCACAGGTAACTCCTGACAGGAATGGCACTTCCCTGCAGGGAGCGGGACCCAGCCACGCTCCGAACTTCACGGGGTGGCTCAAGAGGCTGTAGGCAGTTGTCAAGATAATCAGACTATTTGCAGTCACTCTTTTCTGCACTCTTTTTTCAAAGTTCCTAAATGGGAACATCAAATAGCCAAGAAGATAGGACACATTTGTGTGCTATAAATAGATCATTTCCAGGCAAAGTCTGAAAGATCTAGATCATAAATAAATTCCTGTAAGTGGTTTCTTCCTTTTTTGTAACTCTTGTCTGTTGTTGGGTACAACTCTTAAATTATGGATATATAATGAATCAAATTCTTCCTGCCAAAATTTTGTCTTCATACACTAAACTACTTAAAATATCCACGGGAGATTTTCCGTTTTGCTGAAAATACCTTTTATTTCAGAAAGGTTTGCATTCCTGTAAAGCTCTCTTTGGGGCTTGTTTTTAAAATAAATCCCCGAGAAAAGCACGTTATTCATTGTGTCAGAGTAGGAACATCTGTGGTTTTGGTCTCAGCAGAGCCAATGAGAAGGTTTGAGCTCAAATCACAGTGTGTGAGAAAGTATCTCAGAGGCCGTGTGATTGCGTTCAACTCCAGCTTCCTCACCCGCGGGTTCTGGGAGACCTGAGGGACGGTAAGTGGCCTTCTTCAGATGGTACCAGCGGCTGTTTAAAATGAATGCTTTGGTATTAAATCAAATACTATAAAGCAAATACTCTAAGAAGTGTTTGCTCAGTGTTAAGAAGTTCTTTGTAAGTGTAAGTTTAAAATTTTGGCAAAAAGAAGCAAGGTTGATGAGCATGATGAGCATGAGGCGAGGATTTGAGAAAGCTGGCTCTACAATCCATATAATTTCTCAGTAGTCCCCAGTTTTCTTATCAATGCCAGGGAGGGTTTGAATGGGATGGGTTCTAAGAGTTGTTGTGATGACTGAACCTCAGCATTCTGTTAGAGCATGAAAGAGACGCGGAATGCGGTTTTCCCCTGGCTCTCCTTCCTTCTCTCTCTTACCTTCACCATTTTTCATTCTTGCTCCTTCTTGCTACCCTCATGTTACATGCCTCTCCTCTCTTTAATGTATCACACCAACATTTATGGCGTTAGAAGAGTCAGTAGAGAAAATTGACCTCCTGAGAGAACTTACTCAGTAACCCCTTGTTACCAGGCCACACATCTCCACATTGTATCTGGAACCCCTTTATCGACAGATCTTAGGAAGGCAGCAACCACCTGGTTTAATGGAATCAAGTCAGGATGCCGGGGTTTGCCTGACGGCTGAGCCCTGAGGGGAATTGTAGATTCCACTGGGAATTTTAAGTGAGGTTCCCAGTCTTGGGGTCAGTTTTGGTTGCCTTCCAAAGGGTACACATTAACTTTACACCATCAGGAGGACTAGGAAAAAGCTACCTAGTTACTCAATGGTATCTTAATATTAAACTACAAGGGTATTGACTGGAATATCATGTCTAAGTTAATGATTTGTAAACAAAGTGTGTGGAGTGGACAACCACAGATGGCTAGTTAAATAAACCACCAGGTTTGTGGGGCCATTAAAAAATAAGCAGTAGAATAAAAAAAGGCAGAAGAAAGAAAATTAAGTTACTTTGAAGGATAATTGTTACATTGTTTGATGGTAGCAAGTTGAATACTATGTGCCCTGTTGTGTCAAATAAGAATGTGTCCAGATATGAGACAGCAAGCAATGCAAAGTTCTGGGGATTCTCAGTGTTGGGAGCTCGAACAAACTAGTTGTTATACTTTCAGTCCATAAACTTCTCAATTTAAAAAGATGGATAGAAATGTTCACATTTATGACAAAGACAAAATAAAAGAAATGCCAGACTCTGAGGTACCAAAATATACAAGTGAAGGAAATAATTCTGCAGATAAATGTGTGCCACATTGAAGGATGGGGGAAGTTCAGCCAGAAATTTCTGTGTGATTGGGCTGACTCACTTTCTCAGTTTCCCCAACTTGAATGCTTTGCCCATTTCCCTCTGCAGCCCTTCTCTTATTCCTCCTGGTCAGAACTGAACCACCAGAGAGTCAACTCTGCTTTAAACTTTGAAAGTGAGTCAAGGAGAGAATTAAGTAGCAATTTTTAGAGATAAAAACATTAAGAAATATTGCCTCAGACTAAAAAATTGCCCCCAGATTTTTCTCAAGTGCTGAGGAAATGAAAGCAGAAAATTGCCCTGTGCCATTTCTGGGGCCCATTGCTATTAGAGACAGATGATAAACCTCACCAAATTGGCTCACCACGCAATGGGCTGGAGCAGATAGACATAGCTTGCCCTTTTTAAACAGAGCGAACATGGCAACAAGCTGATTGCAGCTAAATCAAACCCTGCCACTGAGCTCTCTTTCTGGAGGCCACCAATGGAAGGGAGTAAATATAAATACATATGTGAATATGTCTCATATTCCTTTACTTAGATTCCTCTAAAAAAAGGGGCAAAGAGGAACTAGGCAGCTTAAACTTGCTCCCTTCTGCTTCATTGATTGGGATGTGGTCTCAAGGTAAAGTAAGACTTAGGTAGATTTGGGGCTTCAGAGTGTTCCAGTAAGGTCCAGAGTGTGCTCAGAATCAGGTGCTTTTCCCCCTGGTTTTTAATTTGAGGAATAAGATCTGTTATATATTTTTAAAAAGATTTTATTTATTTGTCAGAGAGAGAGAGAGAGAGAGAGAGAGAGAGAGAGAGAGAGAGAATGCAAGCCTGCACAAATGCAGGGAATGGCAGGCAGAGGGAGAAGCAGGTTCCTTGCTGAGCAAGGAGCCAGATGTGGGACTTGACCCCAGGACCTTGGGATCAAGGCTTGAGCTGAAGGCAGATGCTTAACTGACTGAGCTACCCAGGCATTCCAAGATCTATTATATTTTTAGTGCTACTCTCCCCCAGTCCCTCACAACTGGATGAGTTCCCCCACCAACTCACACTTGTTTTATTTTGTTTTGGTAATTGGATTTCCCTTGGTAATTGGGAAGTCTAGATTAAGGGGTGGGGGACTTGGAGAGGGGAACAAGAGAGTTCAGTAAAAGGCCTAAATAAACTGGAATAAAGGAGAAGGAGTTATGGGACTGGGAGAAAGTTTGAGAAAGTCCCATGAGGGGCTTGGGGTGGCTACAAAATTCCCAAGAATAGAAGGTGGGGGTGGGAAGTTGGAGAGGTGACTGTGAATTAGGAATCTGATCCTTTTAAATATGCATTTATAGATACTCTTGTGAATAATGGATCCCCTTCATAATTTCCAAGTTCAATTTTAGGGCTGAACAACACAGAGACTAGACCAGAGGGGCCATAGTTTATCTTCTGAATAAACTTGCATGAACTTATTTCGAATTCATGGTATTAAAATGTAGGTATTGGTATATCCATTTTGTATTTGGAAATTCTACAAGTTAGATATAAATTATTAGGTGAGATTATTCGGTGAGGGAATCAGGTTTTGGAATCCAGTGCTGTCTAAATAGCAATCCCTACTCTTCTCCATAGTGTGCTTCCCAGACACCTCAATTCCAAAAGAGGATATTTTTGACCTCAAAATAAATGATTGTTAAAAAAATAAAATAAATGCTTGTTTTAAGTAACAGAGAAATTGTTTCATGGGGAAGCCTTTTGCTTTGTTAAATAGCGGAGGGCAAACATTCAGCTCTTGGCCATCGCTGGGTCATTGCCAGACATGCATTCATCAGTGTACACTTTGCTCAATCAGCAAATGTTCCTTGTTTGCAACACAGGCTGTACGGAGCTGGGGAAACAAATATAAATAAAAAAGAGATGTGACCTCTGTTCTTATGGAGCTTGTAGCTCTGGAGGGGGGGGAGACAGGCACTCATCTGCTAATATATTCATAAATACATACATATTTGAAAGAAAGGGCTTCTTTTTTGAGAGTCTGTACTTAAGTAACCTGAGATTGGGAAAGATGTGGAGAAGCACATTCAAACTTTTCTGATCTGGAATGCTTTCTCCTTTATTTTGTTCACCATACTCATTGGCTGTCTATTTTGTTCACTATTAATATGTGGTGCCTAGAATAATGTCAGATACACAGTAGTTAAAGCATGCATTTGTATAACTTGCATTCCAGTGGAAGAGATGGGCCACAAACAGCAAACTGATATATGATATGTTTTCAGATGATGATAAATGAGATGAAGAAAAATAAGGAAAGTAAAAGGAAGTGTAATCAAGGGTGTTTTTAAAAAATATTTATTTATTTATTTTGGTATAGGGAGAAAGTGAGTGGGGAGAGGAGCAGAGGGAGAGGGAGAGAGAATCCTCAGGCAAACTCCCGGCTGAGCATGGAACCTAACTCAGCTCAATCCCATGACCCTGAGATCTTGGCCTGAGCTGAAACCAAGAGTCATTTGCCTAACTGACTGAGCCACCTAGGTGTCCCCAAGGGTGCTATTTTGGTAGGATGTATGTGTAGCACATCTGGGAAGAGGACACTGAAGGACAGACTTGAGAAAAGGCTAAGACTGAACCATGCAATACAAGGGGAGAACAATATTTTACACCAAAGGAACAGTCAAAGCCAAGCTTCCAAGACAGGTGTATTCTGAGTGTGCTTAAAGAACAAGGAAGCTGTGAGTTTGGGCAGTGTGAGTTATGGAGAATGCCACAGAAATGCAGTTGGAGAGATGTTCAGGGGTGACTTTGTAGATCTTGGTAAAGATCTTGTATCTTTTTTTTCATAGTTTATTTATTGGAGAGAGAGAGAGAGCAAGTGGGGTGAGGAGAGGAGCAGAAGGAGAGGGAGAGGATTTTTAAGCAGACTCTTCATCTTTTTTTTTTTCATAGTTTTATCTATTGGAGAGAGAGAGGGAGAGAGAGAGAGAGAGAGAGAGAGAGAGAGTGAGAGAGAGCAAGTGGGGTAAGGAGAAGGGCACAAGGAGAGGGAGAGGATCCTTAAGCAGAGTCTCTACTTTCCCATGTGGAGCTTGATCCCAGGATCCAAGCCAAAATTGAGTGGGAGACCCAACTGACTGAGCCACCCACGTGTCCCTGCATCTTGTTCTTAATGTGATAAGAAATATTTGGGTACTTTTGAGCAAGGGAGTTACCTGATCTAACACAAACATATACATGTATATATGTATGTATATATTTACACACACACACACACACACACACACACACACATTTCCTGGGAGTAGACTGTTTCTGTTATTGGGCACATTCCACCGACTGGCATAAATCATAATGTCTTAGATCAAATATAAACCCCTATGGCACAATGTAAATGATGAAGGGAAGGGATCTCATTTTGTCATTTTCTTTTCAAATACCAAGTTGTGTCAAAGAAAACATTTTTCTCAATCACAGGTGCAGATGGGAAGAATGGCATCTTGATGTCCTCTCTTTGATAAGTCTTCTCCCTTGGTAGCTTCCAGCATACTTTTAGGAACAAGCTTCAATTTATCTTTTACAGAGTGGATTTGTGTCCTGGAGCCAGCAGAGCTACGTTTAAAAGTATGCTCGCTTCCAGCTTGAGATTCTCAGAGGAGCAGCAAAGCAAAGAACAGAACATTGCCCTGAATGTTTGGAGAGCTCAGATGGGGGCTCAGCAATCAAGTGTAACTGTCATCATCACAGTCCCTTGCATTTGGGTTTCCAAAACACTTCTTACATTTGTTCATCATTTGATCTGTTTAATAATCCAGTGTGATAATTGGGGCAAGAATATTTGAGAGGTTAAGTAAATGGCTAGAAATTAAGTCACATCCATAAATTTGCTGACTAAAATGATACATGTAAAATTCTTTATACAGCGATAGGCACAGAGTAGGGCTTCAATAATTTTAGTCTCTTTATTATATTTTCTATACTATATTTATATATGAGTCATTATATACACACACATATATATACTTATATATGCAGTGTTTAAAAATAGTTTATTAATTTTTATTTTGAAAAAAATCCAATATAATTAATACACAGTGTCATATTAGTTTCAGGTGTAAAATATAGTAATTCAACATTTCTGCACATTCTCAGTGCTCATCATGATAAGTGTACTCTTAACCCCTTTATTTTACCCATCCCCCTAACCCCCTCCCCTCTGGTAAGCACCAATTGGTTCTCTATATTTAAATCTTGTGTTTTTTGGTCTCTTTTTTTCTTTGTTTTGTTTCTTAAATTGCACTTATTAAATTGCAGAGTCTTTCTATGACAAACTTATTTTACTTAACATTATTACTCTGTAGACCCTTCCCTGTTTTTGCAAGTTGCAAGATTTCATTCTTTTTATGGCTGAGTAATATTCCATGGCACATATATACAACATTTTCTCTATCTGTTTATTGATGGATAGATACTTGGGTTGCTTCCATATCTTGGCTATTGTCAACAATGCTACAATAAACCTGGTGGGGCATATATCTTTTTGAATTAGTGTTTTCATATTTTTTGTGTAAATACCCAGTAGCGTGGTTATTGGATCATATGGTAATTCTATATTTACTTATTTGAGGATCCTCCATACTATTTTCTAGCTTGTTGGTAGTCTTTAGTGACTTGTCTTTCTTTTTGGTTTTTGTGCCGCAATCTCCATGATAAATTCGGCACCCACTGACAGAGAATTCATTTATGTTAGGGAACTTGTTTTCCTGAGATCTCAGTGTTTTCTAGCATTCTCATGGATGTATTCTATGTAGTAGTTTGAAGTTCTTGGTAAACGTAATACTGTTAAGGTGGAGAATTCCCAGCAATGCCGTGCTTCTCCTTGAGAATCATGTTGCTCATTCTTGAAGCATCAAAAGAGCCCAGAAATTCTTTTTTTTTTTTTAAGACTTTATTTGAGAGAGAGAGAAACATCCCAGGACCCTGAGATCATGACCTGACATAACTAGAGAGGGAACACAGGGAGAGGGAGTGAGAGAGGGAGAAACAGGCTTCCTGCTGAGCAGGGAGCCTGATGTGAGGCTCCATCCCTTAACTATGGGATTGTGACTTGAGCCCAAGGCAGATGCTTAATGACTGAGTCACCCAGGCGCCATGATCCTGGAAATTCTTACAGAATCTCTGTATAGAATCCTTCCAACACTAACATCAAATGTAAGATAATTTAAATTCTGCGTCTTGTTTTTTTTAAAAAAGGATTGTTTAACCATACATGAAATGTACAATTTTTTAAAAAGATTTTGTTTATTTATTTGACAGAGAGATCACAAGTAGGCAGAGAGGCAGGCAGAGAGAGAGGAGGAAGCAGGTTCCCTGCTGAGCAGAGAACCTGATGCGGTCCTCGATCCCAGGACCCTGAGATCATGACCTGAGCTGAAGGCAGAGGCTTTAACCCACTGGGACACCCAGGCACCTGAAATGTACAATTTCTTAAGTACATAACAGTTCAGAACTTGTTGAAGTCCTGAGGCCCTTTTAGAACTTTTCTTTTCTTTTTTTAGGGGACCCAGAATTAAAACAGTCTCTTCAGAATAAGCTCCTTATTGTATATGATGTAGAAGTGCCTCACATTTTGGAAGCTGAATGTGGTTACAGTTAAGGCGTTGCTGGGAGGTGGGGGGTGGAGAGATACTAATTTCTTTTCCCCTCTTGGGTATCCAGGTGTTTTATGGAATCTACTAACAAGGACTTTTCCTCCTCCTCCTTGTCTTTCTCATTTTCTCCTCCCCTCCTCCCTTCTCCTGTTCTTCCCTTCCTTTTCTTCCCTATCCCTCCTCCCCTTCTGTTTGTAAACTTGAGGGAATCATAAAAGTTTTGAAGAATAGTGTAGAAACTCATAATTACAGCAGCAGATGGAAGAATAATTAGTAGTGACATCAGCTGTCCGGAGACTCTTCTGGTCGCATGTCAGTGGTGGAGTCTTAAGGCACAGTGGTTATGTTTTACTGATATGGGGCCTCTCTGGCTTGTGCATTTTCCTACTTCTGTTCTCTGATTTCTGTTGCTTCTATGAGATATATATCCTTCCAATAAGTTCTTTCTCGTGTGTAAGTTAGAATTTGGTTTCTGAGACATGTAATTGAGAAAACTGACTGGAGTCCAAATAACAGCAGTTTCTAGATGTGCTTATCTGCCTACCTTGATTTGACTTATCCTCTAAGAATGATTTACAGGGGCACCTGGGTGGCTCAGTTGGTTAAGCATCTGACTCTTCATCTCAGCTCAGGTCTTGATCTCAGGGTTGAGAGTTCAACTTCCATGTTGGGCTCCATACCAGATGTGGAGCCTACTTAAAAAAACAAAACAAAACAAAACAAAACAAAAAGCCACCGAAAACACCTGACTTGCTTTCCAGCTCTAGATGGAGCCCTGTAAGACTGCTTCAATTCTGTGTTGATTTTGCACTCTGAATTTATATGGCACTGTACTTCTTAACATTTGATCATGTCACTATAGGTTTGAAGGTCAGAAAACACTTGTTTTTCCATTAATTGATCAATGTCAGAGTGCTTTGTTGATTAACAGAAAATTAAACCAATCCTGTGTAACCCTGTGTTGGAGATGCTTATGTCTGGATTTGCAGCTCATTTGTATAAGGACACTGGTAGAAACTGGTGGGCTTGGGCGGGAGATGTAGAACAGATAGACCTCTATACGATCTAGGAAAGTAACTTCTTCTAGCTCTGTGACCTTAGACTGGCTTTAATTTGTTCACTCATAAATGGTTTGAACAACATTTTGCAGAATAGAATAGAGAATGAAGTAAAATAATAAAGTAAAGTACTTGAAGCACATATCAAGAGCTCAGTAAATTTTGGCTCACTTCATTGATGAATGTATTTATTATCAATCTGATGTGTGGTTTACCAGAATGATTTAATAGAAGTAAAATATTAAAAGCAAAGGAAGTGAAAATTGCAAAATTGCAGTGTCCCTCAGTCCTTCTTATCTACTTGAAGTAAGTATTTCAGGGGTCCTGTAAGTAGAAAGTTGACAAACTAGGTAGAACATTTCCAGGGATGAAGAACCACGATATCAGAGAGTTGCCCTGTGGAGAGTTAATCTTGTTTCATGTTGCTCTTAG
Source organism: Spilogale gracilis (assembly GCA_004023965.1). Classification (NCBI taxonomy): domain Eukaryota; kingdom Metazoa; phylum Chordata; class Mammalia; order Carnivora; family Mephitidae; genus Spilogale; species Spilogale gracilis. The sequence goes on from PITA01020309.1 coordinate 35,102, forward strand.
AAGTGAAAGGAGAAACAATAGATTCTGATTATGGTGAAGAAAATTTTATTTTTTATTTTATTTTTTTTATTGTTACTAAAAATTTTTTTTCCAGTGTTCCAAGATTCATTTCCCATTTCCCACACCCAGTGCTCCAC
>PITA01020310.1:0-35219 GCA_004023965.1 Spilogale gracilis
TTTTTTTTTTTTTTGCAGAAGTAGTAACATTTTCATATGAAGCCATAACCTGATAAACCTAGCATGCAATCTTCACCTACAGAGTTTTTTTCTGAATTTGCTTGAGTATAAGATTACAACAAAGAAATTGCAATATATGTCTTCAGTGTCTGTGAATAAATGAGCACCTTGGACAACTGACCATTTTAGACTTTCTTCTGTTCTCACTCCTCCTTCTTCCTCTCTAATGGAATATATGTTAGTGTTCATGAAAGCTCATGGACTGATAGGTCTGGAGACAGGTCCTCTTGAATCCACAGGTACTGACTGGTGATTGTCAGAAGTACTCTGCCTCGGAGATGGGTTTAATCTCTGTGCTCAATGAGCTGTGGGTTTGCCAATGAAGTTGTTGACAAGGATGGCAATCAGTGTCAGGCAGAGAGAGGTCAATATAACAAAATCTGAGAAAATAACTGACTTTCTGTTTAACGTATATAAATGTCTCAACACTATAAATCAAAATTGAGGAACATGAGGGGAGAAAATTTTATTGTTCAGGTCATATTATAATAGCAGACACCATGTGTCACATTGTCTTTTTGATCTTTAGAATTCATTTTCATATTGGTAGAGAAAAAGGAAGTTCAGGAAAAAATAGATCAATAAATATTTTTTTATTCCAATTATATCAGCTGTTGCTCTTCTGCATATCTTTTTGAGAGGTTTCTAACTACCATAGGTATATTTTTTTAGGTACTCAGAATATTAGGAAGAAAAATAATAGACACCAAGCAATCAGAACCTATGGGCACTATAACCAATCTGAAAAGATGTTGACTGTAAACAAGCAATATTATTTTCTACAAAGTCCTCACACTAATCTCTGATTTTTTTTCCATAGGGTCTCATTTCACTGATTCATTATTAACTCTTCTACTTTTCAAAATGTCAAGTTATTAAGATTATTGAGGCCACTTGTGAAAAGTTAGGAAACCACTGTCATTGTAGCATATTGAAAAGACCACAAACTCAAATCAGTAAGAGATGACCAAATCTACTCATTCTAAATAAATGACATTGGTCACAGTATATCACCTCCACAGGCATCCCTTTTCCTAGATGTGAAATAAAGATGCAATAATACTGAGTTGTTTCAAAATAAGACAATGACTATAGAAGTATAGTCATCTAATAGAGTGATGTATAAATGTTAAAAATACCATGCACACTGTAATCAAAGCCTTCTGTAGATAGCATATCCTAAAACTAATGAGAGAAATCTTTGTATCTAACCAAATAATGATTTTTTAATTTGATTGTATCAAAACAAGGGGAAGGGGAGTAGCAAAACTGGTCAAAAAAAAAAAAAATAAGCGTACAGTTTAGTTCTTCCAAAGCTTCACCTATCACTCCTGTTCAAATACCTATAGTAGTTACATCTTGGTGAATTTTATTCGGGAAATTTTGAGTTATCATCAGATAATGTATGATAAAGTAAACTAACCATAAGAGAGTCAAACATAAATATGAAATAAAAAATGTTGTTTCCAATAGCTTCATTTTTCCTGTTATGATCCATTTAATGAATTGATAATAGTCCCTTGACTCACCCCTCACAACATGAGCCTTAATTCTGCCAGAGGACCAACTCTTTTTTTTCTCCCCCACTTGACCTTGTTAACAGTGTTTCTGTATGTAGTCAGGGTATGAGCTTTCACAGTGATTAGTAGGAATGGCTCACTGGCTTGGCCAAAGACAGGTAGGTGGCATAAGAATAGTATTATAAAAACACTTTTGTAAAATGCTACAGTGGTGAGAATTATATTATGTGCAATTTGTATTGGGAGCTCTTTCTCAAATACTAGTATTTAATTTTTATGTTATTATTGAAATTTCAGAAATTAAATGAATTTGAATTGACTGATATAGGAGAGAAGAGAAGTCCTTTGTGATGACTCTAAAATACTACTGTGAAGGGCGCCTGGGTGGCTCAGTTGGTTGAGTGACTGCCTTCGGCTCAGGTCATGGTCCTGGAGACCCGGGATCGAGACCCATATCGGGCTCCCTGCTCAGTGGGGGGCCTGCTTCTCCCTCTCTCAGTCCCCCTGCTTGTGTTCCCTCTCTGGCTGTGTTTCTCTGTCAAATAAAATCTTAAAAAAAAAAAATAATAAAATAAAATAAAATAAAATAAAATACTACTGTGAAATCTGAAGTCCATTGTGCTTTATCATGTTTTCCTGGCTAGCTGTGCCCACTTAATGTTGTACCCTCATTTTACTGAAATTAACCACCGTTCCTTTCCACTCTTTGAGCAATATTGAAAGCAACTTGGCAACATGATTATGAGCCTTAAAAATACTCATAATCATTGATATCACAATTATACTTCTAAACACTTAACAAATGGGATAATCTAAGATATAGAAAGAAGAATCTTTACGCCAAAATATTTATCCCATAGCTATTTATATTTCTAAAAATATTGGAAACAACATATATAGCCAGCAACAAATAAATACTAATAGAAAATTGGATTTGTTCATAATATGGCAAATTTTACAGCTGATAAGATGTTTACAAAATTTTGTAGCTGAGACTATACTAATATTACAATATTAAGTGAAAAGTCAAAATAAAAATTTTTACATATACTATGATGTGAAATCTTTCTGAGACAAAAGGTTGAAGAAATATATCAGAATATTAATGTTGATTTCTTGTGTAAAGGAAATTTTTTCTACTTCTCATTTGAACTCTTACGTTCTTATTACTATGTATATATTCCCTTCCTAGTCAGAAAACAACCCATAAAAGATGAAGTGATACGGGCATCATTTAGCTTTAGAAGAATTGGCAGTTAAAGGAAATTTTTCAAATGTATAGTTGTTTAAAGATTAGATCTCAGAGGAAATTGAACTTTCTAAATAAATACTGAATGTAGAGTCTTAGAAAAAAATGTTTTTGATTCATTACTGAGTTATTCCTCTGGTATATGGGTAGATCTGATAATAAGACTCTGAAAGTCTTTGAAACTTCTATATCAAAAGCATCTTTTTGCTTCCTAAATCAACCTGAAAGTTGAAGAAAAACATGTTGGTGATTTTTTAAAATGTACCAGTCTATGTACCACCTTTAGAACAGTTGCTATGGGTATCTGACATTCCAGTAATATATCACCATGGTGTGTCATCCAGGGAAGACATCCTGATGAGAGATCACTTGCAAGACATTGAGCAGCTCCTCTAATAATACGCTACTTAAATATATCCTTGATGTAACTGATAGCTAGAGAAGGAATTTTCTGAAAGAGCCTCCAAGTATCTCATGAAAAAAAAAATACATGGTTTATTTTTTCAATTATAGACTATCTTAACGGGGAGAAACATGGGCATGAATGTGTGTATAGCATATAGGCGCTATGGGATAATATAGACATCCCTTATTTTAATGTGGTTTGCTTTGTAGCACTTTACAGCGACTGTGTTTTTTCACAAATTGAAAGGTTTGTGGCAACACCATGTCAAGTACATCCATTGACACCATTTTCCTAACATCATTTGCCCATTTTGTATCTCTGTGTCACATTTTGTTAATTCTCACAATATTTCAACATCTTTCATTATTATCAATATATTTATCATGGTGATCTGTGATCAGTGGTTATGACTCACTGTAAGCTCAGCTTCCTTCCTTCCTCCCTTCCTTCCTTCCTTCCTTCCTACCTTCCTTCCCTCCTTCTCTCTCTCTCTCTCTCTCTCTCTCTCTCTTTCTCTCTCCTCTCTCTCTCCTTCTTTCTCCTTCTTTCCTCTTTCTCTCTTAAAGAATTATTTATTTAATTCAGAGAGAGAGAGAGAGCACACAAGCAGGGTTTAAGGCAGAGGGAGTGAGAGAATCTCAAAAGCATTCTTTAGCAGTAGCATATTTCTAAGCTAAGGTATGTACATTTTTTTTTGCTATTGCACACTTAATAAAGCACAGTATAGCATATATATCACTTGTATGTGCACTGGGGAACCCAAAACTACATTTGACTCATTTTATTGTATTTGCTTTATTACAGTGGTCTGGAACCAAAACCCCAACATCTCCGACTTGGGGATGACTACTTACTTACTTGTAAAGGTAAGTCTACCCACAGAAGCATGGCTTGGAAAGGAGACTTGAGGTATGGATATTAACTGAGTAGAAAGTATAGCAAATAGAGGAGAAACAATTATAAATACAAAGGATTTCCAACATATTGCTACCTCACTGATTTCCCTCTGAATATACCCTGTTGACAGAAAGTTGTTCTTTAAATAAAGGCAGTGGGTTTTGCATATTGGTATACCCCATCTCTTGTGCAGGACAATAAAGATCCCTTAGTGATTGAGAAATGAGATTTTTCTTCCAAGTGGATCAAATGTGGGGAAAATAGTTTCCAAAATTGATGTAGATCATATTTATAAGACCATATGTCATAATGAGGAAATAATTTAATACATAAGTTATGTTTAGAAAGAGCAAACAAATGAGTATGGATAGTTTTTAATATGAGACCTGATATATATATACATTGTATATGTACCTATATAGATTCACACATAGATACATATGTGTATAAAATGCATATGTATTTTCTCCCCCCAAAACTCATGTCCCAAGAAGTAACAAGTGAACATAATTCAACAATTTATGTAACCATTAATAGCTCTATTAGTGGCTATACATCGACAAAAGCACAATGAGAGGGAAAGAGAAAGAAAGGTCTTTTCCTGAGAAAGAAGGTCAATCACCGCCAAGATTAAGTCTCTGCTTCTTTCTGCACACAGTTCCTTCCTTCCTTCCTCCCTTCCTTCCTCCCTTCCTTCCTTCCCTCCTTCTCTCTCTCTCTCTCTCTCTCTCTCTCTCTCTCTTTCTCTCTCCTCTCTCTCTCCTTCTTTCTCCTTCTTTCCTCTTTCTCTCTTAAAGATTTATTTATTTAATTCAGAGAGAGAGAGCACACAAGCAGGGTTTAGGGCAGAGGGAGTGAGAGAATCTCAAGCAGGCTCCATGTCCAGCACAGACCCCCAGCTCGGGGCTAGATCTCAAGTCCCTGAGATCATGACCTGAGCCAAAGTGAAGGCCAGATGCTTAACCAACTGAGCCATGCTGGTGCCTTGTTTTCTTTTTCTTTATCACAGACTGGCTTCTTCATATAGTGAACAACAAGGCCTCCAGTAATCTCTAAGTCTCCCTTCCAAACGTCCTACCAACAGGCTAATTCTTCTTTCTTAGTTTTAATATTCAAATTCATGAGAAGGAATCTAACTGGTCCAAATTTTGTCAGATATTCCTGTCTATATTCATCCTCTGTGATATTTGGGCAAATTTGTAAGCAGAAATATAGCAAGCACTTCTGCTGAAAGTTCCTGCCTATCCTGTTCAAATACAATGATTTTTATGAGCCTGTGTACACTTCATAAAAGCCTCTTTATCTTTAAGAGCTAGACCACCAAAGTAAGTTACTGCCCCAATTAAGTGTGAATTTCTCTAAAAATTAACCCAGAGGTGGTGTTATTGCACTTCCCCATGTATTCATGTTAGATATTTTATTTATTTATTTGTTTGTCTGTTTGTTTGTTTATTTATTTACTTTTTGTAAGAAACTGCTAAAGTGGGGCACATGGGTGGCTCAGCTGGTTATGCATCTAACTCTTGATCTCAGCTCAGGTCTTGATCTCAGGGTTGTGGGTTCAGGCCCCACATTGTTAAAAAATAAAAAATAAAAAAGGTGAAATGGTTAAACTATATTTCAAAGTGGCTGTAGTGTTTTATATCCCACCAGCTATGTATAAATGATCTAGTTTTTCTGCATCTTTATCAGCATTTAGGGTTATCATTTTTTAATTTTTTTTGGTTTCAATATTTTTCTTTCAAAATTTTTGTTTAAATTCTAATAGTTAACATACCGTGCAGCATTGGTTTCAGCAAAAGAACTGAGTGATTTTTCTATTTTTTTTAAATTTTGGTCATTATGATAGTTAGAGATAATAGGGAGTACCATTGCAGTTTGCTTTTCCCTGACAACTTAATAATGTTGAACATCTTTCCATGTGCTTATTTGCCATCTGTCTTATCCTCTTTGGTGAAATGCATTTTTCTTCCTTCCTTCCTTCCTTCCTTCCTTCCTTCCTTCCTTCCTTCCTTCCTTCCTTCCTTTTTTACTATTTATTTTTGAGAACCCTTTATATATTCTTTGTACTAGACCTTTGCCAGATGTGTGGTTTGCAAATATCTTCCTCCAGTCTGTAACTTACCCTCTTAATCCTTTTAACATGTTCATTCACAAAATAAATGTTCTTGGTTTTGATGAAGCCCAATTTATCAGTTTTCATCCAATATCATCATGCTTTCACTATCAAGTCTATGAACTGTTTGACTAGCTCCAAAACTTTTTCCTATTTTTTTTCTAAATGGTTTACAGCCTTACTCTTTAGATTTGAGTCTATAATTTTTCTGCAGTTAATTTTTGAATTGACCTTCATTTTTTGCCTATGGGTGTCTAGTTTTTCTAGCGACATTTGTTGCAAAGGCTATCCTGCCTCTATCAGATTGCTTTTGCTCCTTGCTCAAAAATTAATTAAACATATTTGTGTGAATCTTTTTCAAAATTCTATATTCTGCTCCATTTATCTATCTTTATCCCTCTGCCAATATTTCACTGTCTTGATTATTGTAGTTATATTGTAAACATGAATGGTGTATAGAGTGATTCCTCCTAGTTTTTTCTTCCTTTTCAAGATAGTTTTATCTATTCTGTGCCTAATTTTTTCTATATAAATTTTGGAATAAGCTTGTCTATGTACAAAAAGACTTGCTAGGATTTTGATCATGTTAAATTTTCAGCTACCCTTGGAAAAATAAACTCAGAGTCTTTCCAAAAAAATAAAAATAGTACACAATCTTTTTTAATGGAAATTCATTAACATTCTGTGCAATCTGGATGCTCAATATTAAAATTCCTGTGTGGGTCAGATGTTTCTTTCCCGAATCCCTAGATTTATGCTCTGTAGCAGAAGCTGGCAAACTTTGGCCTATGCCATCTCTGTTTAATAAGGCCTATTGGACAAAGAATGGTTTTTACTTTTACTTTTTTTAAGAGTTGAAAAACTAGCATAGAAGAATATGTGACAGAGGCCATATTTTGGCCACAAAGCCCAAAATGTGTCTGTCTCTTTACAGAAAAAGCTTTCTGACCCCTGTTCTATAGAGTTACACATTTGCATTATGGAGAATAATAGGAAACATCTCATAGTTAACATCTAACAAATGTAAAAATTGTTTAATAATAACCACATTTACCAATATATAAACTTCTCCAGCCAATATCACCAAATGAATGAATGTCTAAGCTACTGAATGTATCTTACTAAAATTATGTAAGAGACAACTTATATTTTTATTTAATGTAGTTTTGAAAGCAAAAAAACAAACTACTGTTCAAATACAAGATATGATTATTATTGGCATTATTAAAGCAAGATAATTGTATGGAGGCAGCAAAGAATACTGCTTACAAATATGGATTTCTGAGTCAACTGCTCTGAGTTTGAATCTCAGCTTTGTCACCAGCTAGTTGTGCTCTTGGGGAAGTATCTTAGCCTCTCTGACTTTCGATTTCCTCATCTGTAAAGTAAAAATGAAAACAGTATTCCTACCAGAGTATCACAGTTGATGATTAAACGTGTTAATACATGGAAAGAGTACTACAGGGATTGAAATAATGCTCTGTGTGATATGGGTTTTCTAGTAACAGTCTTATTTATATGCTGTAGTGCTCATTATTAACACAGTCAAAAATTAGCAGCTTATTCCCATCACCAAAATCTTAAAGAGATGGTTCTATTCAAGACAGCTTGTATTTATAATATTTAAATGAAAGAATAGGACATCATTATTCATTTAACAGATATGGATTATTAAGCTAGCATAGTGCCAGGTGCTGTTACCGTAGGAAGGTGTAGGCTCTCCCCTCAGGAGGACTTTACAACGTGTATCCTTGAAATTGGTACAGTGACACACCTGACCTGCATATATTACTCAGTGTAAAGACAAGAAAATAATATTCTGTGAAATCTAATTGCCAGGATGTAAGCTACAATATACTTAAGTAAACATATCAACATAGTGAACTTTTATTACCTATAAAGCAGAAATCATGAAAATATAAGAGGAAAATAAAACATGAATATTATCCCAAGCTCTGTGCTATAGAGATAAATCATGAACCTTTCTAATTCTGGCACAGTTATTGTATATAATTTTTATGTAATAATAGTAAAATGGGCATGCAAAAGAATGTTTTTCATCAAGTTATCTAAATTGTGTTTATAAAGAAAAAACAAATTCCTGACTGTTACAGGCAAAGTTACACTGAGCTGATAAATTAGAGCAGGAAAGCAAACTAAATTTTTTCAATGCAACTTTGAGTCTCAAGGGTTAGCTAACTGCAAGCTAAAATGTAGTTGAACATATAAATAAGTTTTTTTCTTTTTGTACTCATATTTTTTGGTATAGATGGATGCCTCTCAGACTTGGATTTGATAACTACTTTAAGCTTAGAGTCATTATTTTATTTTATTTTATTTTATTTTATTTTATTTTATTTTATTTTATTTTATTTTATTTTATTTTATTTTTAAGATTTTATTTTTTTGACAGAGAGAAATACAGCCAGAGAGCAGGAGAATACAACAGGAGCAGGGGAAGGGAGAGGAGAAGCAGGCTCCATGCCGAGCAGGGAGCCCAATGTGGGGCTCGATCCCAGGACTCCGTGATCATGACTTGAGCCAAAGGCAGATGCTTAATGACTGAGCCACCCAGGCACCCCTCATTATTTTATTTTTAATTTTTTAAAGATTTATTTATCTGAGAGAAAGTGCATGTGCTCAGAAACAAGAGAAGGGAGGGACAGAGGGAAGGAAATGCTATGTCTGCTTTATGTGACAGAAAAAAGTTTTCCCCTCAATTTCTTAACCTGCATTGTGTCTGTTATCCAACCATCCATTATAGTCAAGGTCTTTATACTAAACAGCTAAATCCTTTCCAGAAAAAAAAATCATTTTATCATTTTATTAATAACATGTAGGAACATACACAAAAAATGTCCTACAAAAGATGTACTGTTTTGCAAGCCAATGAATGAAAGGGCATACCAGGTTGTAATTCAATAAGATTTTTTCCATTCCAAATAAGGCAACCCACAAGAAATACTTGGAAGATTTAAATAAATTTTCAGAAATGTTATTTCTTGTTAACCAGTCTGTTACTAAAATCTTTAACTTGTGGAATATCTTTTGCGGGCTGAAGACATGAGGTTGCTGATACCAGCACACAGTCAGAGAGAAACCAGATGGAGAGGGTTCTGAGATGTGTGCATATATTAAGCAGGAATACTCCTTTTGAGATACCCTGGGCCTTAGTGCTTCATAAAAACTTCATCAGGGTAAAATGGGAATCCTAACTTCTTTATATCATAAGAAGTATCTCCTAACCTACTAAATCTCTGGACAAAAGTCATTCAATCTGGCTTTTGCTTAAGTACAATATATTTAATCGTATACCAGACACATACCATGTTCACTTTCAGGACTTTAAGGAGAGTAATGCCATACCTTGAGGAATACTCATAAAAAGTTGCACGATTTAAATATGCCTCCAGTTTCACTTTGCTCTTAAAATAGCACTTCCAGTTTCCAAACTTGTGAAATGATTTTCATGGCCCGTCTCAAATGATTTTTAAAAAGTAATTACATATCTTCATTAAACATACAATCATTATTGAGCTGGATTTTCCTGGCTTGTCAGACACTTAATGATCAAAGTTGATTTGACCTTAAATGAACTAGGATGGGCACACACTAACTAAATTCTGAAGATATCTTTTTACTTGTACAAGCATCCTCTTAAACCCAGATTTCCTAAAAGATGTTTTTCTGTCACCAGCTTGGAGGTAGAATAACTAGGCAATAATTTGTTTGTTGAAACATCTGAATATATTCAGCACCATAAATGCGGAGAAGCATAGCAGAAAGTAATTACAGGCCCCTGTTTACATCTGCTTGTTAGTAAGACAAAGCACATTGTGCAAGGGAGGGGTAACTACACACTTTACATTTAACAAGTTATCTCTGAGGCAGCTGTCATTCTGGTTAAGATAAGGGAGCCACACATCAAATGTAAATTACTTTTCACCTCATCGATCAGAGTCAAATGGAGTGCTTAAAAGTAAACAAAACCACCAGGCTGCTCAGCTCTTCCTATGATTTAAGTCAACAGTTGCATGAATGCTGAAGGGGAGGAAAGAATTAAAAGCACACGCAGCTCACTTTTCATCTCTAGACAAATAACTTTCAGAAATTTAATTCGGTTAACCAACTATTTATGAAGTGGCAACCATAGAGAAGGCAGACTAGGCTTTTTTCCCTTTAAAAGTCTACCATCTATTAAATGGGTAAGGAAATGGGCTCCAGAGTGGAGAAAGGGCAGAAAGAGAGCAGCCGTGAGAACACAAATAACTACATAACAAGATAAATACATGCATGCCATGAAAATTCAAGTGAAGAAGAGATCTTGTCTAATACAGAAAAAGTCATGGTCAAACCCCGAGTCTAAGAAAATAAAGGCAGTCAGGTATAGAAGACTTGACTGGGGCATCTGTGTGGCCCAGTCTCTTAAGCATCTGCCTTTGGCTCAGGTCATGGTCTCGGGATCCTGGGATCCAGCCCCAAATCAGGCTCCCTGCTCAGTGGAGAACTTGCTTCTCTCTCTGCCTGCTGTTCCCCCTGTTTGTGCTCTGTCTCTCTATATCTTAGATAAGCAAATAAGATCTTGGAAAAAAAATAAAGATCTAGAAGATTTGACCTTTCATGGGAAGCTCTGACCTTCAAGCTGTATCAACTAGGAATTCCCTAGTCAGTTGACTACTGTGTTAGCTAACAATTCTGAATTAACAAATTTACAGTGAGACTTACTCCCAAAGAAGAGGTCCCTGCTAAATGACTTGTTAACAGTCCTTCAAGTTTCATGGCTTTGTGAAATTAAAAACATTAGCTAACAGAAAATTGTTGGCTAAAGTTAACCAAGTCATGGACTTATGGGTCTGAGCATCTACCTTTGTAAACACTGGTATAACTAAGGCAAGTTTTCATGAGGATGGAATTAAATCCCACAACCACATCTCTGTTTATTAATACTAGTTTCAGAATCATCAGAGCAATCTCCTTTCACTGAAATCAATTCTGCCTTTTTAAAATTCTATTTATTGTATGGATGGAAGTGGTTTTTTGAATATGCCATGTATCTAGCTGAAAACAACTTTGTAAAAATCACAATGAAATAGAAGTTGTCTGCATCCAGACAGAGTTAATTTGAACTACATATAGCAGAGAGTCAAAATAACAGTGATTTAAATAAAATAAGAGTTGATTTCTCTCTCATGTAAAATTCAGAGGCAGCAGATCCAGGCCTGGAAAGGTGGCATTGTGCAGGAACCTAGGGTCCTTCCAGTCCATCCCTATAAGGCACAGTCCTTGTCTTCATGACATAGCAATGACGATGACCCGCCATCACATCAACTTGTAGCAAGCTCAAAAGAGAAAGGAGTAAAGAGGAAGAGGCAAGTGGCATTCACAGATTATACTCCGCAAACATTCCTAGACACTGCCACACAACACATTTCCATGTCATTTCATCTTACTAAACAGAGCTGAGTCACATGGCTACACTAGTTGAAAGAGAGACTAATAAATGTAGTTTTTTCTTCCACATGGCCCTGTACCAACTGAAATTAGGGCTTCTATGAGAAAAAAGGAAAGAATATATTTTGGTCTCTTCCACATTGGCTGAAAAAAATTATAAAATAAACTTTTTCACTCATGGATAGTCCATAATAAGCTAAAGAATACACTTGGCCAAAGTGAGAAAATATTTGGAAATTTCTATCTGCAATTTCACTCCTAGGAATTTATTCTGAGCAAAAGAAAAATGCACAAAGTACTGAATGCACAAAGATGTCTATCACAATATTATGATAGGGAAAAAGTAAGAAAGTTAAATGACCAGCAATGGACAAATAGTTACATAAATATTGGCAATTTCAGGGACACCTAGGTGACTGAGTCAATTAAGCATCATCAGCCTTTGGATCTTAGGGTCCTAGGATCAAGCCCCAAGTCAAGATCTCTGCTCATTGTGGAGTCTGCTTCTCCCTCTCCTTCTCCCTCTGTCCCTATCCCATTTGTGCATGCACTGTCTCTCTCAAATAAGTAAATAAAATATTTTTTAAAATATTGACAATTTCACATAATGAAAAAATAGCAATAAAATATATACTTATGAATTTTACACAGACTTGAGGAATATATTAAGTGAAGAAGTATGTAAAATGCCTATATACTATTGTAATAATTGAATAAGAACAAATATATCTTAAAAATTTGGGAAGATATATGTCAAAATAATATCAATGTCCATCTTAGAGTAGTGGGATTAAGGATAGTTTTTTCTTGGGCACCTGGTTGGTTCAGCTGGTTAAGCATCCAGCCTCGATTTCAGCTCAGGTCATGATCTCAGGGTCCTGGGATCGAGCCCCACCTGAGGCTCTGTGCTCAGCATGGAATCTACTTGAGATTCTCTCTCTCCCTCTGCCCCTCCACTCACTCATGCTCTCTCTCTTTCTAAAATAAATAAATATAATCTTTTTTTAAAAAGTTATTTTTTCCTTTCTCTTCCAGTTTTTCACTTATAATGCAGTTGAATATCAGAATATAATACAATTCAAATAATGATTAAGGATTTCCTCATTTTTTACATTTTCAATCTATGATATGCTAGTTTTATTTATATTTTGTGATTTTCTCTAGTCATATCCTTTGTGTGTAACTCCCCAGTTATATCTTGAGCTGTCTTTTAAATATATGAATAATTTTGTCACTTTAGGTGACTTGAATTTGTAAATAAATAGAACTTTGATATGCATGTTGTATTTACTATAGCAATCAACCATTACTTATAGAATTCTATTATTTAGAAACTGATCGCTCCAGTTAAAAATTTTGAATCTCTGTGATCAAAGTTTGAAGTTTTTAGTGAGACCTGTATTTTCTCTGTTTTTAAGTCTGGTAAGTGTGCTTTGTAAACATGTTAAATAATAAATATTACTAAATGATAAGGTACCAGCTATTTAAAATTCATGCAAACTGCTCCTGGGAACATTATTCTTTATTAGTTGCTTACTATGTATTATTCAGTATTAGTGGCTATCATTTCTTAGGTTTATATGGAGAAGATGTCTATAGACAAAGCAGCTTCGTGATGGGAACTATTTAAATAATTCAGACCAAAGAATACTTTCTGTGTTGTCTTGGCTCTGGACAGCTCTTCTGTGAGTCATATGGATACTTGAGTGTGTCCTCCAAAAACAATAAAGGAAACAAAATGATTCATCATTTCCAAATGACCACCCAACAAAGGATACTGAAAGTAGCATGATGAGAGTCCAACCAATGTTCAACAACTGTTTCATATAGGAGTGCTTTTTTATGTGGAAGAAATAGGATATAAAAATCAAATGTATAAATTAGAAGACTAATAAAGGATAAACAAACAAAAATGGCTCATCTCCATGTTGACCTTGTTTGTAAAACAAATTGGGCAGATTTTGATGATTTTAGGAATTTACATATAGGTGCCTTGTCCCCTCTGTCTTCAGGCACCCTGAAGACATTCTACAAAGTCTGACCACAGGTCTTTAAATTGAGAAAGACAGGTTTGTTAGCGGAGCAGAAAGTTAGGGGGGGCGGGGGAAGCAAATCTGTCTAAAGACAAGGAGACGTGCTCACATACAATATCATACGCTTCTGTCACAGTTCCGAATACAAATAACTTACCTCTATTACATAAATGATTTCAAAAATATCACTAGCTCAAGAAAAGCATTCTCAGTAGTAAAAGTCATTTAATGATGTGGATTCATGGAATAACTGTGTAAGGAATCTCTGCAAGAACATTTTTATATGCTATTGTTAAAACCTAGGGCAAGTTCTTCAGCATTGGCACAGACCTCATTATAGTTACTCACATAAACAGAATGTCCTCTGCCAGTTCACAGGGGATTTCCGGTCCAATTAGTTAGCCACCTCACACCAAGAAGAGTGTCATATGGGGGACACATCCTGACATTATTAAGGCACCTCATCACTATTCCAATTTCCATGCAGTTCACTTTATAGTCACTCAAATTTTCAACTGTGCATTTTTTTATTACCGGACTGCTTAAAAGATTCAGGCAGTTTTATAAATGAAAGGTAAGACTGTTTTGGACTGACATTTTTGCCAAAGGAAGAAAATCTGTAACTGTCAGGGAAATATGTTCAAAATTGATACAGCAGGTAAATTAAAAAGACAGGCTGCTATAAGCAGATATGTGATTATTAGGACGATAGTTAATGGGCAGGGAGGAAATGTAGGGAACATAAGAATATCAGAAAAGTGTGAGAACTGGCTTGTTAGTACTTAATGAGGAAAATGGTTATGTGCCTCCAAAGTCCTATTATGCCACCTTTCAGTGACCCTAATTGATTGGCTGGGTTAGTTAATGAGGTACTGTGTGCAAGCAATTCTAAGCGAAGACCTCTATTCTTATTTTATGATAGCATGGATTGGTTGCAGAGTATTCACTGGAGACTGGCAGACATTTCTGGATGTTTCAAATATTTCATTTTCTATCTGTGGTGCTGAGATATTGTTCTTGCCTGGAAAATTGACATTGAATACTACTCTTAAGAGCAAATGGAATGATGTCTTTAAAATTCTAACTTTAGGATAGCGGCACAACTCCACATTCAGTCTAAAGAGAAAAACTTCAGAAAACATACATTTAATAGAAATCAGAAACATGTACTAGGTGAGACTGAGAAAATAAGGCACAGTCTTTAAGAAAAATTAGCATAAGTTATTTCTAGCTCAAAAATTATAAAACCATAAATGACATATTTCTTAGGCAAAGGAAAAATAAAACAATAATATGATTCCAAGCCTTCTCAAGAATTAGCAGCTTGTTCAAAAGTAAAAGCTAGTGACTTGTTTGTTGATTAGGATACACTCATAAAATGTCCCCATGGCAAATAACCCACTCCATCTCCATTGACTATTTTCCCACTTTTAATTCACTTGAATTCCCATAAAATCTACATGGTTTAGTCCAGCTGCCATAACAAAATACCACAGACTGGATGGCTTAAGTAACAGAAATGCATTTCTGACAGTCCTGGGAAGTCCAACATCAAGATGCAGCCTAATATGTTTCCTGGTAAGAGTTTTCTTCCTGACTTGCATATGGCCACCTCATCTCTTTTTTCACATGTGGGTCCATGAATCAGGTGGTGGGGAGGGAAGAGAAAGCAAATTCTCTGGGGTCACTTCTTAGAAGGGCACCAATCCTATCATGAGGGCTCCAGCCTCATGATATCATCTAACCCTAATTATCTTCCAAAGGCTCTGTTCTCCAAATACCATCAGACTGGGAGTTAGTGTTTCAAACATATGAATTTGGAAGGGAAATGCATATTCAGTTCCTAATATCGTATATTTTACGAAAGGTGCTTTTGTGGCCACCAAAGGGTCAGAATACTTGACTGCATTCTGACTGCATGGTTTGATCTTGGTACAGGGCTTGCTGCAATTGAAATATTCAGAATACACATGCTATTTCAAATATGTTAATAACACAAACTGTACATTTTGAAAAGAGGAACGTGGAAAGCTATTCGTGCTAGACATTGAGATGATAAAGACCATACCAAATGTAAAGATTGGGTATAGACTTTACCTGGCCTAAATGAAGAACTTGCTTCAGTGGAATCAAGGAACAGAAAGGACAGTAGCTGCTATACTCAGATTTGTAAAAAGTACTCAAGTCAAATGGCTAACTTTCTACCAATTTATCATGCCGAAGTAGAATATATATACAAATAGATCTTGTATAATCTTATGTAGCACTATGATAGATAAAATAATAACTTTGTTCCCCTTTATAACTACTTCAAAAAACTGTTATCAATCTACTTCTTTCTGCATTTTTGAAGTCATTTGAGTTTATTCATAACTTCATAATTATGTTTATAGTGAAATATGGTATTATACCATTTAAGTATAGATATTACTAACCATTGCAGTATTTTAAAAATACATGGGAAGATGCCTTTATTTCTAAAAGTTTCAAAATACATCTCAGGATGTTACATTATCTAAGCACCTGATGGAGCACAGCCTTCAAGAGCGGGTAAGCAAGTGTAGACCCAGCAAGACAGCATCGGAGCTCTGGGGCTCAGGTCCCAGTGTTACTACTGCCTAGTAAAAGCTGCTTTGGGGACCCATGTAAAATACAGCTTGCTTTGATGAGGTGAGGCAGGACAGCATACCTGGGGCTTTACTCTGTTCAGTGCTTTTGGGTGGGCATGCAGCACAATAGTTTATTACCAGTCTATCCCTAAGAAGCGACTATCCTCTCTTTCCTTAAAGCACTGTTCCAGGCAGAAGTTTCTGCCAAATCATTAAAATCTACTCCTTCTAAGTCCAGCAGATTAGAGCTTGTCTCATTCACTGGGTTCCCTGGGAGACAGATTCTGAGAGTTTTCCATGTATGACTTTTATTGGTCATTGCTCTTAGAAACCCCTTTGAGTGCTGAGGGCAGCAAGATTTAGCAGAAAGAGATGGGGCAGGGGCAGTGGCAATAGAGGCCAAAACCCATCCCTTGTGGAGCTCTCAGTAATGTTCTAAACTGAAGCAAGGGGAGGCCACTACCCAGAGAAACATAGGAAATAAGAAGTTGAGCTAGAGGTAAGAGGTAGGGCTGACTTTGAAGTAGTTGTAAGGTGTCAAAGTAGAGATTTCCAGAAAGCATCTGTAAAGATAAGTTGGGAGTTCCAGGAAAAACTAGAATATCCTAATTTGAGAGAAGGTGAAGGGAATTTTTGGGAAATCTTGAGGGAAAATAAAGTCAAGGAGTGGTTTGGAGGGCTAATAGCCAACTGAAGAGAATGGGAAGGAATTCTCATAAATGGACAAGGAGACTCAGGAAAGGAGGCTGTAGACTGGGGAAGTTCTATAACAGGAGTGGTAAATGAGATAAAATGTTGTAGTCTGGTAAATAGAACTAGGATTTAAATATGTTTCTTTGAACTGAATATTAAAAAGAAATTGTGACCTTATTAAAGGCATCTTGTTACTGTCTTGATGAATAAGATTAGGATTCTCTGGAATAGAAAATGAAGACATTGGGTAACAAATGTTTAACTTCAAGGAATTTGGTGCTCAACAGAAAAAAATGTCTGCACATAGCATGAGGCAATGGGTATTTGTTGAAGAAAATATAATGATGTATAGGCATATAAACCAAATATAAAATAAAAAAGAGCTCTCTGAAGTTGGAAAAAAGTATATTCTCTTTAGTTTTCTTTGACCTATATTTTATTTTTTTCTCCTCAGGAGGCTGGGGAACTAGATTACATTTGATTATATTTCATTTTTTGGCTATCCTGGCTGTTCAGTTACTGCTCAGGAGCAAAGGTAGAAAATCTTCATTTTAAAAAGCTCTTGTTGAAAAAATAAATAAATAAAAAGTTCTTGTTGGAACAAACCAGTATAATTTTTAAATAATAAGATATGTTAAAAGGGACATATTTTGTTTTGTTCTTGTTCAAAGTATAACACCCAAATCTCTTTGTGAGGAAATATGAGATAAACCCAAATTAAAAAACATTTATAAAGTAACAGCCTCTACTCTTCAAAAATGTTGAGGTCAAGAAAGGTTGAAGAAACTGATTCAGATTACATAAAATTAAAGCAATATGATAAGTATATATAATATGTGATATAAGATTGCATTCTTCATAGGGAATAAATACCTACAAAAGACATGCATAAAACAATTGATGATTATTTGAATATGGACTGTGAATTCAACAATATTTTTGTACTGATGTTGAGATTTCTGATTTTGAGAATGGCAGTGTGGTTCTGTAAAAGTCTTTGTTCTTAAGAAACACACAATTAGTGGCACCTGGGTGGCTCAGTTGATTAAGCGACTGCCTTCGGCTCAGATCATGATCCCGGAGACCTGGGATCAAGTCCCACATCGAGCTCCCAGCTCGATGGGAAGTCTGCTTCTCCCTCTCTCACTCCCCCTGCTTGTGTTCCCTCTCTGGCTGTGTTTCTCTCTGTCAAATAAATAAAATCTTAAAAAAAAAGAAAGAAAAGAAACACACAGTTATTTCAGGGTGAATAAGTACAACATCTCCAACTTATTCTCCATTGATTCAGAAGAATATTACAGATAGATGATAGATAGATAGACTGATGAATAGATAGAAAAATAGATCATAGATAATGGATAGAGTAAAAGAATGATAAAATGGGGAAAATGTAAAACAATTGATGAATCTGAGTAAAAAAATATGAGAGTTTCTTAACTATTCTTGCAACTTTTTGTGATTTTGAAATTGTTAAAATTAAAAATTACAAAAATAATCCTAAAAAATAAATCACAACACTTTATTTCCAAAGCGAAATCTCCACATTGGGAATTTTTATTAAATCCAAAAGTACCAATGAACTACTGTAAGAGTACTGTGGAAAAACACAAAAACAGTTGTAGGGAGAAGGCAAAAGTCTATTTTAAGTTGTAATGGGCACAGGGAGTTTCAAAATGAGTACATTTCAGGTGAACATTGCCTTTGCAGTCTACTGAAACTGTCAGAAAGTAAGTTCATGAAACTCGCCAGAAAACTCATCCACATAAAAACTGTTCCAACTAACAAAAAGATGAAACAGGATCAGCTCACTGAGCTTTATGAACCCTAAAACTTATCCTGACACTATTTTCAAAGGAGGAACAGTCAGGCATGTTTTGTTTTCCTTGACTTTGTGCGTTTGGAAATTGACACTCCTCGATAGTACATTAATGGATCCTAATGGTTTGAAAGGAGCATAAAAAAAAGACATTGAGAAATACATAAGGAAACAGCGTTGAAAAGGATGGGAATCTCTGTCCAAACTTGAGAAATTGCTCACGTTTCCAAAAATTGAAAGTTCACATGGACAGCATGCAGGCATTCACCAGGCATTGCTCATGTTCCCTGGTCTTCATGGAAGACTCTTCTTTCCTATATGTATTTTTATTCTCAAAGACTACTCTAAAGAGACTAAGGTCTCTTCACTTGTGAACTGATAGTCCCAAATGATGTTTATTAATATTTAAACAATCAGCTCCTTTTAAGGCTCTAAGTTTTACGTGGTTATCTGACAAGAGGGGAAGCTTTTGTGAGAAAATGACTAAGCAAAATTCTAAGCAAAGGTAGACCCTGGAACATTGTAGCCAATAGTATCAACCTTACTTTCTGTGAAACAAGCACACACACACACACACACACACACACACACACACACACATTTTCTTTAACCATATAATACCCTATAGACATCACTCCCATATTTTCCAAAAGATCCGGCCAGAAGCAGTACCATCTAAATTATGACATAAATATTGACTACTTCCTTTAAGACGAGCCAATGAGTGTGAGTGACTTCCATGTCCCTGGGAACCGGTGTTGAGTGTAGAAGCAGACTCAGTGACAAGTACACTTTAAAAATATGCCAGTTTTGATTTCATTCTTTGAGAATATAGAATCAACATTAATGACAGACAATAGTATATGGTACACCAAAATATTCAATTCAGTAAATGAGGAAAATGTGGGAGATACTGTTCTTCTTTGTTTGCCTCTATGCTTTAATAAAATATAAAGCCAAGGGTTACATTATTTTGTAGGTTAGGATTTTAAATTCTTTATCTGAACTATTTATACGTTTTTAAATGCAAAAAAAATTGAAAGGTTATATTTCAACATTTCTAAATCTTCTCCCTCCGAAAAATTCTGTGACTATCTCGTGCATTTAACATCCTCACTATCTTTATAAACTTAAAAGATTTTTTTTCAAAGAGGCACCTGGGTGGCTCAGTCAGTTAATCATCTGCCTTCAGTTCAGGTCATGATCCAGGGGTCCTGGGATTGATGTCTGCGTGGGGCTCCCTGCTCAGCAGAAAGTCTTCTTCTCCCTCTGTCCCTCCTCCTGCTCATGTTTTCTCTCTTCTCCTTCTCTCTCTCTCAAATAAACAAATAAATAAAATCCTTAAAAATAAATAAATACATATATTTTTTCAAAGCTCCTAACTGTGGGAACCATTGCTTCATGCATCATAAAATTAGGCAGCACATTTCGTGTTTATTCTCTGACTCTCGATACATCATGTCCAAACGAAAGATGTAACAAGTATAAGTAATAATTATCATTCAGGTTAAGACTATTTCAAAATAGTCTTCTTTCATTTAGACTCTAATGAAAGTACTAATTTTACATTTTATTTAGTTGAAATCATCATCGAAATTTCTCATCTAAAACTGTTGGTTCCTAGGAAATTCAGCCTGCACTGTGATTTTGCAACATAAGGAAAAGAAATGTATGTAAAGGTGCCTTAGGCTTGTTCCTTACTAGTTCTTTCTATTACTTTCTCTAGGGAAGGCTGGAAGAATAAAATAGACTTTTTTTTCCTTGCCAAATTTATGCTGTTGAGTCACCCTTGTTTTTCAAAGTCTTTTTCTACCTTTAGTTTTTGGAGAAAGAAGTAACTATGACTATCTTGTTATGAAAATAATTTTACTTTTCGTAACATTTAAAAATGAAATCACTCACTAATGATTCATGGTTCAATTTAACATTCACATTTTTCATTATTTGTGTCTATATTTTGCATCCAAATTTCAATCTATTCCTACTGATTTTACTGTTGATAGAAAATGAGTGAAGATATACATATTATCTGAAGGGGGCAAAATCAAAAAAACATTTAATCATCTTTAAGTCACTGTTTCTTCTGACCTAGTAGAAAAATTAGTTATGGGATAAGAAAGGATATAACTTTTTGATGCTACCACAACACATGGCTCTTAATCTCAGATACAAAATTTACTAACTCTGAAAATCAGTAGCAAGCTATGTATTCCTATTGTTACATTAAATTTTCATGAAATTGCTGGATTACTGACTGCAGAAATTATTGATTTTTACTCATGGAGCATGTAGGCAGTAAAATATATTGAATCCTGAACTAAAATATTCATCATTTTGGAAGATTTTTTGAAAAAATAAGAACATAAGTCACTTGCCATGAACTGGGTGGGGATGGTCGGCTTTGTTTTGTTTGCCTACTTGTTTCTGAGACCGCCACCGAATTCACTGCCGTGAATGTGAGTGCAAGGCATTGGATGCTGTTCTCCAGTACATTTTTCAGAGGCCATTGAAAAGAATCACCATCTTTAACATCTTGTGTTCTCTGATTTTATGCTGGTTTGTTTGCCTTGATATTTCATTTTTGACCTGAATTGACATACTGTATCATAGCCTTCTGTGGGGAAAAGATGATATTTTATGAATGTATTAGATGAGATTTGAAAATTCAGAAATAATGATGACTGCCCAGGGCAAAATTCTGAAGCAGCTGAAGTTTATTTTTAGCAACCACCCCCTTCTCCTTTTAATACCTCTTTCATACTTTTTGGTTTCTTCTGGCCTAGATTCAATCACCCCATATTCTCCTCCTGTAGCCAAATGAGACTCATATTGAATAGACCAACGAGTCACCATTTTTTCACTAACATCAAAACATCTCTTCTCTATATGCCATTACTTCTCATCTAGATGTCATCTGGAGAGCAAT
This sequence comes from Spilogale gracilis, assembly GCA_004023965.1. Lineage (NCBI taxonomy): Eukaryota > Metazoa > Chordata > Mammalia > Carnivora > Mephitidae > Spilogale > Spilogale gracilis. Next base: position 21,777 of record PITA01020310.1, read on the forward strand.
CTGAAGAAATCATCATTCAAAATCATCTAAAAATGTTAATGACTATTAGTGGACAAATGCCTTTATCTTCCAGTGGTATTTGTATTTGGCATTTGGCATCTAATTTTTCTCAGAAAAAGTAAGTCTGAATTCAAAGAAATTAATCATCAGCGATATGATCTCATCCAGAACTAAACGCTACCATATCTGGGTCAGAAAACTTTCTTTTTTTTCAGTGTCTCAATTACATTACCCTAAACATTCCTGAGCAAGACCTAAATTATGGTTTCCAATCTGTTTCTTAGCAGGTGGACCTCAAGTTGGTTTTAGCATTGTTGGACTTTGGGAATTCTACAAGATACACATACAGAAAGATGGCCCTGCACTGGATTATATTAATTCATATATATTTTATTAAGTACAATTCTATGCCAGAAAAAGTGCTAGAATTTTAAAAATGAAGATGTAAAAAAGCAAACACCAAATGAAAAAAGGCTCCTGGACTAAGGGAATTCACACTTGAAAAACAAGTGAGGGGTAAAAATAAGCAAGCTCAATGCGTCATGCTAAGGTGTATAAAGGAGAGAAAGGTACATTGACGGTGCTTGGAGAGAACTGGTATTTGAGCTATAGTTAAAGAACAGCAGGCAAAGTAATGTTTTCATGATTTGGATTTTGAAGATGTGTTATAAGAAGAAATAAATATGAGCAATTTGAAGGAATCAGTGTCCTAGTCAACTTGGGCCACTGTAACAAACATTACATTAAGAACATACACTAGTTTCTCACAGTTCTAGAGGCTGGAGTCCAAGATCAAGGTACTGACAGGGTAAGGTTCTGGTAAAGTCCTTCTTCCTGGTTTCCAGATGGCCATCTTCTCTTTGTATCGTCACATGGTAGAGAGAGCAGAAAGGAAGCAAGCTTTCTCATCTCTTCTTGTAAGGACACTAATTCCATTCATGAGGGCTCTACCCTTATGGCCTAGTTACCTCCCAGAGTCTTCACCTCTTAACACCATCCAACTGGGGGTTAAAATTTCATCATATGAATCTGCAGGAGACATAACTGTTCGGTCCATAAAGTCAGTACCTGCCTTTAGGGGATGCTGTAATGTGCTACCCAGATTCCCCCTCAGGAATAAGAATTTACTGTCCAGGTGCTAAAGCACTGTAACAGGTAGCCTTCAGCTAAAGATGACATGTCACAGCACAAATGATATTGGCATGTGCCATGTTCATGGTTTAATCCTCCTGTGTATTCCTTTAATTTTGTAAGGAAACTTAAAAAGGAAGAGACCAAAGAAAAATGCCTTATGGAATAACTGAAGCAAATTCATTATAGGAAAAAATGGGGGAATTTGATGACACAGAAAGATAATATTTATTAAAAACAAGACAAAAAAGGTGTAGGGGCACCTGGATGGCTCAGTCAGTTAAGCATCTGCCTTCAGCTCAGGTCATGATCCCAGGGTCCTGGGATTTAGTCCCACGTTGGGCTCCCTGCTGGGTGGAAAGCCTGCTTCTCCCTCTCCCTCTGCCTACCACTCTGCCTACCTGTATCCTTTCTTTATCTATCTGTCAAATAAATGAAAAAATAATCTTTTAAAAAAATTCTGCAACAGCAACAAAAAAATTAATGTTCCCCACAAAATTCATGTGTTGACGCCCTATCCCGCAATACCTCAGAATGTGACTTTTTAAAATTGATCTTTATTTTTTTTAGTTCTAATTTTTTAAAATTTTTTTCATTGTTCCAAGATTCATTGTTTATGCCTTACACCCAGTGCTCCATGCAATTCGTGCCCTCAATACCCACCACCAGGCTCACCCATCCCCCCACCCCAAACCCTCAATTTGTTTCTCAGAGTTCAAAGTCTCTCATGTTTCCTCTCCTCCCTGATTTACCCCAGTTCACATTTTCTTTCCTTCTCCCACTGTTCTCCATGTTACTCCTTATGCTCCACAAGTAAGTGAAACCATATGATACTTGACTTTCTCTACTTGGCTTATTTCACTCAGCATAATCTGAGTGACTTTTAAAGAATGTGACTTTTTAGAGAGAAATACTTTAAAGAAATAATCAAGATTAAATGGGGTCATATGGGTGGGCCCTAATCCAGAAATAAGAGTCCTTATAAGAAGAGGAGATTTGGATACACATAGAGACCCCAGGGATCCTCATGCACATGGGAAAGGTCATGTAAAGACACAATGAGAAGGTGGTTATCTGCAAGTCAAGGAAAGAGGAAGACATCAGAGGAGGCCAAATGGCCAGCATCTTGATATTGGATTTCCAGCATCCAGAAGTGTGATAAAAAAAATTACTGTTCTTTAACCCACTCAGTCTATCATATTTTGTATGGCAGTGTTCCCAAAATAATACACTTCCCCAGAGCACAACCCCTCCTCATAGTAGCCTCCATCCAATGTGGGTGATATGGGGGCCATTCCAGGTTCAGAGCTTCCCAGGGGGTGTACTCAGGTCTTCATCAAGACTGCCTTGTAGGCCAACATCCCCTCTTCCCAAATCAGCTTCCTTTCCTTCCTTTTCCATGAATACTGACTGAGAGCACTCCAAAGAAGACTTCTGAGAAACTGATCCCTAAGCTGTAATTTGCTTCCTAGTCATTCCAACTGTGAGAGCTGGTACAGGATTGTCTGAGAAATAAGATCCCCAAGATAGAATTTGAAAGTGGGATCCCCCTACCCAGATGTCTACTGGTGGTGCACTAGAAAGTAAGGTATGGCAGGCATTTGAGATGATGGGAGGCATGGTAATTACAAGTACTGAAAGTAATGTGCCTGTTGCTAAGCATAATGAATGCTTTGGGGAAAGATGATAAATTTAAGTTTTAAAAAAATTAAAACAAATGTAAAAACCAAAGGGCCCCACTAGTAACATATTTAAAAAGTTCTCATCTCCTTAGCAGAAGGACAGAAAAATCCATGAACCAGACTCAGGGCTTAATCATATGAGTAGCAGAACTACAGAAGATTAAACTCTTCAACTGAACAGACTTCCTATAGCAAAGTCAAGACAAGGCTGGGAAAAAATGAAATTTTAATGTATGGGATAATGAAGTATGGATTGATGCACCCCAAAATATCAAACACCCAGATTCCCTTGAATTTACTGAGCCTGTAAAAGTAGTTCAATTACTTCTGTTAAGATCTTGAAGATATTGCAGAGTTCTTTCAGTGTCTGGCCCCTCTTTCCTGATTATGAGATTCATAATAAAAATTAAATCACAATGACTGAGGGGGAGAAGTTGAGCCAGCCAGGAGCTGAAAGAGTACATAACTGGATTCTGAAAGTTCTAAACAAAAATGGATTAAATTCAATGCTAAGAAAAAGATAATCATGGGAAAAAGTGATGGTCTGTACTATGTAAACAAACATGGGTCATGAGAACCCCAAAATTATCCTGGCAGGTAGTGAAATAAGAGATTAAAAGGATCAGAAAAGTAGATAAGATATATAATGCTTGAAATCCTGTCAGATGACTGTACCATAAGAAAGTTTTGAGAAGAGGCCACATAGCAAAGTGGGAACATGCTGCTGTAGTGTCTAAAAAATTAAATGGCAGGTGCTCTCTGTAATCCACTGCACTGATAGAAATGAGGGTAAAACCCCCAATAAGAACAGAAAGAGGGGGCGCCTGGGTGGCTCAGTTGGTTAAGCGACTGCTTTCGGCTCAGGTCATGATCCCGGAGACCCAGGATCGAGTCCCACATCGGGATTCCCACTCGGCGGGAAGCCTGCTTCTCCCTCTCTCTGTCCCTCTGCTTCTGTTCCCTCTCTGGCTCTGTTTCTCTCTGTCAAACAAACAAACAAACAAAGAACAGAAAGAGGGTGGCACTTAATTATAACGAAACCCATGGACTTCATTATCAACATAAGTGTTAAGATTAGAGTGGCAGCAAAAGCATGCCTGCTGACCATGATGGAGGTGGTCAAGAGAAGCAAGGCTTCTCCTTAAACAAAGTAGATGAGCACCAACCATGGTGTTCTCTACATGCAATCAAAAGTAATAAGAATGGATGATTAGGTTGTGGGTTGCAATTTCTTGCCCAGTTTCTGGATCTGAGTCAGATTTCAGTTTCAGGGGGTTCAAGTGACTAAAGGAGAGTCTGGGTCCCCAAAGGAAATATTTTACAACAGTTTTCAAGTATGCACTACAATTTCCCATATCTCCCCTCATAGGGGACTTACACAGATAACTTTACATTAACTAGGACAGATAGATAATGGGAGGTGAGACTGATATACAAAGACCCAAAGTAACATCATGGGGCCCCAGGCATAGTGGAAGCATATGAAGAATGTCAGTGAAGAGAGTACTGACTCAGATCTGAGACACAGTGGATCCACTGGGGCTTAGAGCTGCCATGTGGTGATTTCCTCAATTCCCTTCTTTACTGAAATAGACCCAATGGTAATTGACACAGCTCCACTTTGGTCCTTACTTATGGGGTGAGTTATATTAGCATGAAAAGTGAAGTGGAAGCCTATAAATCTGTCCCCACATCTTGGAGAAAATGATCTACTTCATACCTGGAAATACCACTGTAACCCATATATCAGGATATAAATAAAGTTGCCAGTTTACAGTAGGATCTAGAATAATAAAGGGATCTGAAGCAGTTCTGGGCTGTAGTGTGAGCAGCTATGCCACTTGGCCCATAGGAACTAGAAGATTCTAGAACATTAGAGGTTATCAGTGGTAGGAAAATATACTACTTGGAGTTTGTTGTATGTCCCAATAAGGGAATTATAGCAGAGACCCCTAAAGCTAAATAACAAGATCATCTTGAGTAGATAATTATAGACCTTTTGAAAATAGCTCCTGCTATGTTACTGAACCCTGGTAGAGACAGAGTTACCAGGGTCCAGAGCTGTCCAAGTCACAAGATCAAGTGATCCCATTATCAGTATGTTATACTCAAGAAGTATTACAACCAGGATTGATCTTGAAGGAGTCAAGGGGTCACAATCAAGCCACCCAAGCAGGTGTCCAGACCCACAGGTCATTTACCACTGTAGTACTTCTCAGGTCACATCTTTGACCACACTGGGGGAAAAGGCTATGACCAGATAATGGAGGAGAAAACAAAAACAAGATTTTTTTCTTGGGAGTGTTGGCTTGAATGTGAGTGCCAGCCACAAATGGATAACATCCCTCTGGAGTGACCTGAGGTTATAACATACATAATGTCATGGGCAGTAGAGAATGGCTTAGACAGTTGCTCAAGGGTCTGGAAAAGGAAAGATTAGAAGATTGAGACAAGAAGGTTGCAATAGAGCATGAGGTTGGATCCACGGGAATGCGAAGATTTCCATATCCCATGTTAACATCCACCAAAAAGCATCCATTGTGAAAGAGCCATGAGACAACAACCAGACAAGTAGATGAATTACATGACTGTTTACAGCAACCATCTACTATCACCAATCTCCAGGAGGCAGTGTACATATTAATCCACAGCCATCGTGTGTTGATGTGTCCACATTAAGTAAAATTCATGTGTCCATAAACCAAGGGGAAGAAATATGTTGGCCTTGCTTACTGTCACTCTTGGTGAACCACTTGAATAAATTTGTGCTTCCCATTCCCATAAATCTGAGTTTTGTGGTATTAAAGGTCCTGATTTCCAAAGGAAGAATGTATCCATAGAGGACACAATAAAAGGACCACTAAAATATTCTCTCTGGTGATTACAGTTCATGGCACTGAGGGTACCTCATTCCAAGAGGTTTCCTGGTAAAATAAGTAGTTACCACTGTGGTGATACAATGGAACAGATCATCAGAAGAAAATAGGGATGCTCTTAGAAATGGGGGCAGGGAAAATATATTTAGCAATCAGATGATTACCTTAGATGACTATTGGTACACACTTGAGTAATTTTGACAATAAATGGACGAAGGCGGAAGCTCTTTCTTGAGAAAGGCTTGACAACCAGGGTTTCAGGCTCCTCACAGCTGAAGGAATAGGTTAAAATAAAGGCAAGTCCCTGAGACAGGTAGACGTAGTACCTGAAGGTGTAATCTAGAATGGTTGGTGGTAAAGAGATGATGAGTATCTGTTGCTTCTACAAGACCATCTGCAACATTTGGGGCAGTATTTGCACCATTGACTATTGCCGCCGGGGACCAGCCTCGGCAGAGATGTGGGTCCTGACCCATGGGATGTCTGGCGGGCAAAATAATGACATGGACATGAAATCTGATGCAAGCTGACGGACCCAAGGTCAGTCAGGAGAGACCTATGAAGCAGGCTCAGGCTCACGCTCTGGCTTTTTAGCATTTGCTTTCTAGCTCTAGCTCTCTAGCTCTGGCTTTGGCCCTCTTGCTTTGCTTCTGTCTCTCTTGCTCTCTGTCTGCTTCTGTTTCTGCTGCTTCCTTTGCTTCTCTGTTTCTGTCTCTCTTTGCTTCTTGCTTCTCTCCTCACTTTGCTTCTGTCTCTGCTTCTGTCTCTCTTGCTCTCTGTCTGCTTCTGTTTCTGCTGCTTTCTTTGCTTCTGTCTCTCTTTCTTTTCTTCTCGTTTCTCTCCTCGCTTTGCTTCTCTCTCTCTTTTCAGGCTCTCTTGCCCTCTCCTTGAAGGCTCTCTGCCTTTTTCTCTGACTCTGCCTTTGTCTCTTGACTGACAAGGGCTCCAGTCTTTTATTATTCAAAAGTGAGGAAGTTGGGTGGTGCAGTTAAATCTTTAACTGCTTTTGCACCCGCCCTAGAGACAGGATTAGTATAGTTACTGCAGGGTACAGAGTGGTTGCTTAAACTCACAGAAATTGAGGCCATTGAGGCAGAGGGTTCAAGGAATACAGATAAGAGATACAGAGATATGATTACCAGGAGGAGGATTAAATGGAAGGAACTATATGTCTTGGATAAGCACACAAAGGACATATTGCCCCGGCCCACAGGATAAGTGCCTTTCCAGATTCTAGGTGGGGAAAGCCTGGAGGGGCTTTCATTCACATTCATGGGTACCTCCAAAGTTTCTGGTGGCTTGGGAGGGGCGGATCATCACTGTCCCGACAATTCACCTTCATCTTCCAACTTACCACAAAAAGACTCTCCAAATTCTTAGAGGAGCTCCTTCCAGAATTTGGAGAAAGAAGATATGTGTGGTGAAAGGAATGGACTATAGTTGGCACCCTGATATGACACAGATTCCTCTTCAGGACTGAAAGATTTACTTCCTTAGCCACCAAGAGTGTTGCCAGCACAAAGCCCTCAGCTATCACCCCTCTTCAGGAAATGCCTGAGTACCTCCCTTTCGGGGCAGTGTCTATTCAATAATTGGTTGAATTATTGGGGGCCACCCCAGCTTCAGAGCTCCCTGTAGGATTGACTGGGGCCTTCACTGAGACTGTATCAGAGTAGTTTTCCCCATTATCCAACGCTGTTTCTTTCTCTTTCCAACTCACCCACTGTGTGCTCACCGTGTCTTTTTTATCTATCTCTGACGTTCTCCGTGGAGATTTTCTACTTAGGAAAACACTGGCTCAGTGAGTAAAAATTGATCAAAATTTCCAAGGGTAGCTCCTAATAAAGTTCCTGCACAGTGATCTCTCGCTTAGAGTTGGTTTCTCAGAGATCAGAATGTGTGACTCCACCCTATAGCCACTAATATCCAACCCTCTCAGCTCTGTAAACACTTGTTCCATGAGTCCTCCAGAAAGGCTAAGTATGAACAGTGGGACAGAAACTGAGAAGTTCAGGTTGACAAAAACTCTAAACACAGATCACCTTCCCATTCATTCTTTCTATTATTCCCACCCTCTTCCCCATTATTCCCGCCCTTCTTCCTGTTATTCCCACCCTCCTCCCCATTATTCCCACCCTCCTCCCCAAACCCTGGCAGTCTGCTCAGGCTTACATGTTAAGTAGTCTACCTTGTTTCTACCTTTGTTATATTAGCTAAGCTTTGATTATCCTTATTAGGGGACCAAAGAGAGTTATAGAAACACCTTTGATACTTTCAGACATACTAGCTAAGGGAGTCAAATAGTTCCCTGACTCCCCAAGGATGTTCTTTGACAAAATTTAAGGCCAAGAACACCCAAGCAACTGTCTGATCTCATCATGTCTATTCCATATATCTCTGATATTCTTCAGTAGAGACTTCTACTTAAAGCATGAAAAACATGGGTTTGTGGGCAAATGGAATCAAATCTATAGATTTGTCTACATCTGCTTATGCTGAGTTCTATAGATAGTTATTTACAAACTCTACCAAGTTTGTTAAAGACTGTGCTGGCAGAGCATTTGATGGTATGACTGCCTTTTTGTTCATTCTGTTCTGTTCTTGTTTTAGTAAACATAAATTACCGACTAAATCATAGAAGTTTGAAGATTTTTTAAAAAGCTAAACCGAGGGGAAAAAATGACAATGACATAAGAAAAACAACAGAGAAAAATAAAGGCACAATTAAAAGGTTAGCCAGGAAAAAAGAAATCACTGGATAAAAATTTCACTTCTTGAAAGATATATGTTTTTAGGTGACAGTGTTACAAGCAAACAAATTTAGCATAATGTGGGATGTCATATATCAATAAAAGAGAGTATTTAAGTATACCATGAATCACATTCTGCTTGTGTAACTAGCATAAGCTTGGTAAAGGTAAACAGCAGAGAACTAACACCATAGCTTTTATAAATGTCTCTTTTAAACCATTTCAGCTGGTACTGACAAGGACCACAGGAAATGTGTGCTTAGAAACAAAGGAATTGTGAAGTATCTGACCCATCTCATTACCTGTACTACATCAAAATAACCCAATAGATAGGGAGGACTGTGGCTGCAATTTTGAGCAATGGTACTGGGGACAACTTTATGAAATTGCTGAAGTGCAACCTGCAACACTGAAGAGGAGATGTCACATTAGATGAGAGACCCACATCCTAATGCTTCTCGTTTTCATGAACGACATCATTCCTAAAAGGAAAGCGACTGTCAGTCCTGTGGATGTTAATCCCCAGCCAATAACTAAGGAGGTCATGTGTATTTAAGAAGGAGAGACTGCATCAAGCTGCTGATATTTACATCTCCTCTCTGGTGGTGCAAGGGGCTCTCCTGGGACACAGATTGCAAGACTCAAGGCAAACAGGATGCTTGACCCTCTCCTGCCTCTCGCCTTCCTCTGCTGCTAGCATTTCTTTTAGAAATGCTGAATCTTCTTTCGGAACCCTTCCCCAGCTCACCCTTTAAATATTTGAGGTCACCTCTTGATATATATGCTCTCCCTGGATAATCTCATCTTCTTCTCAGAGGTTCAATTTCCACAGGCCCTAATCTCTATCTCTTATCTGACCTCTCTTCTTAGTGCAAGATATTTAACCTCTTGCTGAAGAACAGCTAATGGAAAGTCCTACAGGCAATTCAAAAGCAGTGCATCTAAAATCAGACTCAGGACTTCTGATTTCTCTTCCAACTTGTCTCCAAACTGGCCATGGCTCACACAGGGCCTGTTTCCGTTAGCGATGTTAAGCCCCCGGATTATGGTTCTGCCATTTTCCTCCAGACTTTCTCTTCTTTCTATACCAGCTATGTCTCTCCTCTGCCCATCCCTCCCCAGCTCTTATTTGGACCATGAAAGGACTGTCAAGCATGTTACCCTCTCTGCAAATCACTTCCCTATCTATTCTGTCAGGAACGCGCTGATACCCATGTTCCCTACAAAAACATCCTTGATGCTTTGACATCACTGCAGAGTAAAGTCCAGAGAGGAAGCTGTGACTGTCAAGGCCCTTTTATAATGGGGTCCAGCTGTGCAGCAGATCATCACCATCTTTGTCAGGATCCCAAACGTACAATGGGCTTGACTCAGTTTTCTCTCTGCCTTCTGTCTTTCTTTTATATCTGATGAACTCCCTAAATTACAGTTTAGACCTTAAGTTACCACCTACCTCTGTGAGGCCATGCTTCTGTGCTTGCTTTGTTATCCACAAGTTCCTTTACCATAATGTTGTATCGGTTGTACCCATGATTAGCATTTGTTGGGTTGTGATATAAGCATGTTTATGACTCTCTTTCTCACTCAGTTATTAGAAGGACAAAGATCATGTCTTACCTATATTTGCATCTGCTCCACCATACTCAAAGACTATTATTTTCCAATTTTTTTAACTGGGCAATGAATCTTGGAACACTGAAAAGATACAATAAATTTAAAGTAAAAAAATAATTTTAAAAAATTGAAAAAAAAAGAAAGTCTATTTCAAATACTTTTTTCTGTCAGACCCTGCCTCTGAAAATTTCAAAGTGACTGAGACTTTTCTAACGTCTGATTATCAGCTGTCATTTATCTCCTTTCCATGCTGCTGCCCCACATACATGCTCCCTCAACTGCTTCCTGTTACATATTCAGTTCTGATTCTATACTCTAAGCCACTTTCAAATGCATCCAAATACAGTCTACTCTTTGTGGTGCCTAATACTAGATGAAAAAATGTCAATTTCTTTTCTTTTTTTTAAAGATTTTTATTTATTTGACAGAGAGAAACACAGCCAGAGAGGGAACACAAGCAGGGGGAGTGAGAGAGGGAGAAATAGTCTTCCCGTGGAGCAGGGAGCCCGATGTGGGACTTGATCCCGGGTCTCCGGGATCATGACGAGCTGAAGGCAGTCGCCCAACCAACTGAGCCACCCAGGCACCCCGAAAAAATGTTAACTTCTTATTATCATGTCCATTAACACATTCTTTGGTAAATAAGCATTTTATGATAAATATGTCTATTGAAACTTTGCAACCTGGAAAACATATTAATTTATGTGCATGCAATAGAAAATAATAGTAAAATTCAACGTTTGTATTTTCTAATCTTTATGAACTGAAAGTTGTTTTGACTTGGTGTTCCTCTCCTGGTAACAGGCTAATTGTCAAGACTTATGTTTGTGGTTATCAATCACATCACTTTCTGGGTGGATCTATATGTTTATGTTCAATGTTTTTACATTCTCAAAAGAACAACTTTTCTTTGTCTTCTAATCACCATTGTTTCCTGTGATGAAATTGTTTTGTTTCATCGTTCTTCTTAAAGTTTAGGATTAGCAACTTTAATGTGATTTATATGTCACAATTGAGGTGATTAAATTTCCTATCTCTACTAATAATTATATTCAAAATAGTAATTCACAATAGAGTCAGTACTAATTTAACTTCTAAAATTTTAAATATCCTGGGGCACCTGGCTAGAACAGTCAGTTGAGCCTTAGACTACTTTGTTCCTGCTCAGGTCATGATCTCAGGGTCTTGAAATTGAGCCCCTCGGGCTTAGCCACAGGAAGTCTGCTTGAGATTCTCTCTCCCTCTGTCCTTCCCAGATCTCATGCTTTCTCTTTCTAAAATAAATAAATAAATCTTTAAAAAATAAAAATAAATAAAATTGTAAATATCCTAAAGCACTTCACAATGTTCAATTTTCTGTTTAGTGATAAGCATGAAAGTACATTCTTATTTGTTATATTTTATATATACCTTTTAACCATAAAAATTTCTAAATATATTTGTTTAGAAACACCACCAAAGTATAATATAAACTTTATAACAGTTTATGAAAAAGATTATTTCAAATAATGAATAAAATGATGGTGATTATAAGAATGTTAAGATAGTACATATGTAACCTAGAATCTTAGCCATTCAAGTATAAAAAAGATTATGACAAATTAATAACATTAAGAATATCAAGCCAAAAAGTCACATCTTACAGCATAATGATTCAAGTGTAAATAAATATAAAACATTAACTTTTATAAAATATGCAAGCATTTCTAACTAGAACCAATGAATGTCTCAAAGCAATTGCCTCATTTTAAGTCATTATGCAATCATGTATGAATACATGCATAATTTGAGTTTTATATTTATCCTTTAATGGAAATAGTATCTTCATATTTAATTTCGTTTTCAATCTGCATATGCCCAAGGATAGCAGAATGCATTTGAAGAAATTCTACCTCAGGGAGTAGAGCTTCAACTTTATAACAACACAGGAAAAGGTTAATGTGGTATTCTGTGGTTAATTAAAGCAGCCTCCCCAGTAGCCTACTTCTTAGTTAAAGGATTATTCTAAATAGGACATTCATTTTATCTTCTTTTTAGTTATACCCAATGGTCCCGTTTTCCAGCCTAAGGGTTGTGGGATAGATTCTCATCATCCTGTATTCCATGTGTCTTCATAGTCAAGGAGAACTTATTCTTTATTTGCAATCAATGCCCTTCACCTGCAATCAAATTTTCATCTATTTCTACTAACTCACACGGACCTAGAACATGTTTGGGAATCAAGGTGGACATTTATAAACACATCTATTAAAACCTAGCTGGAAGCTTCTTGAAGGTACAGTTGTGTTTACTCATCTCCTTAACACCTTTAATTTTTAGCACGTGTACACACTTATGTCTTGTTTTAGACCTTTCGCTCTCAATGTCATAACTTGGGTGACAGTGTGTCCTGGTTTAGTCTTGTTATCATGGTGTACTTATTAATCATACTCTCTTTCATTCTCAGAGATGACCTCGCATGAACATTGTGATAGGTAGAATAATGTCCCTCAAAGACTCCCATGCTCTAATTCTTGGACTTTGTGAATATGTTCTTATATATGGCAATGGCATTTTGCAAACACGATTAAGAACATGGACCTTCAGAAGCAGATATTATTCTGGACTAGCTCAGTGCAACCAACTAATGAATCCTTTAAAACAGAGAATCTTTCTTGCATGACTCAGAGAAATGGCAGAAAAGGAGAAAAGTTTCCAAGGATGAGAGGGTCTTGACCCATCTTTAGAGTCTTTGAAGATAGAGAGCAGAAACAAGAGCCAAGGAATGCGGTGGCCCCGAGAAGCTAGATAGTCTTTGGCTCACCGCCAACAGAGAAAGGGGGCTTTCAGACTTCCAACCCTAAGTAACTGAATTCTGCCACTAACCCAAATGAGCAAGGAAATAGATCCTCCCCTAGAGCCTCCACATGGGGATACAAACTGATGATACATTTGACTTTAGCCTGGTGAGACTTGGACTGTATTTCTGATCATTAGAACTGAGCTACTTGTTAAGTGTGTAATACTTTTCCAAGGTAGTATATTAGCTTGAGCTGGTATAAAAAACACCATGGACTAGGTGTCTTTTTTTTTTTTTTTTATTGTTACTAAAATTTTTTTTCCCAGTGTTCCAAGATTCATTCCTCATTCCCCACACCCAGTACTCCACGCTTTAGGTGTCCCCAGTACCCACCACCAGGCTTTCCCATCCCTCCACCCCCCTCCCTCCAAGTCCCTAAGTTTGTTTCTGTGTCCAAAGTCTCTGTTGTTTCGTTTCCCTCCATAGATTACCCTAGTTCCCATTTACTTTCCTTCTCCCACTGTCCTCCAGTTTACACCTCATGCACCGCAAGTAAGTGAAACCATGCGATACTTGACTTTCTCTACTTGGCTTATTTCACTCAGCATAAT